>JALIZH010001719.1:0-10633 GCA_030522465.1 Rhipicephalus appendiculatus | reverse complement strand
CAATGATAATTTGCCTATTTCCCTTTGCAAACAAGCATTTGTGAACCTTAATGCTGTCGCGTAAGCCGTGTCTGGTAAAACTGGGATAACGGGACCACTCAGAGATACTGTTGCTAATGAGTCCGCCATTTCGTTTAAATATAGTCCGCGGTGTCCTGGTACCCACAGTAACTGGATTTCTTGTAAGTGTGTCGGTATTAGATGGCGAAACGTATGAATCAGTGTTAAATTTGTTGCCGCAGATAGTGCTGTACATACTGAGAAAGAATCTGTTACGATCACTGCTGCTGATTCGCTTGAAGGAAGTTTGCGTAGAGCTAGAACAACAGCCAATAATTCTGCAATGAGCATAGGAGTATAATCTCGGAGTCGAACCGAAAAGTACCAATCAAGAGAAGAAGAGAAGATGCCAACTCCAGCCTTTTCTTTTGACACTAATGCATCAGTCGCAATTATATTGCTTATTGTCAGGTGCGCTAGGTAATCTTCTAACTCATCATTTAAGTACGGAAATGGCATTTGTTTCGCATTAGGAGGGAAAATATCGTCAAATTCTATGTCAATTAAGGGTTGAAGCGAGATTACCTGTTTAACCAATATGCTTAATTTTTACATTCAGTGGTTCTAGCATCGCGACGGCGCTTCTTCGTCTTCTCCTCATCATCATGGCTCACACCCAATGCAGGGGATTGGCCGAGTAGTAAGTGAATTTTTTCTTCCACTATTTGCTTCCGCCGAATTCCTATCATCTTCTTCTTCCTGAATTGGATAGTCACTGTCGTAGGAAATGTTATGTCGCGAGCTATTTTCGCTATTAAGTGGTAACTCAACTTTATCCTAAATGTGTGTCGGCCTGTGATCACTAGAGGCCGGATTTTTAGGCACTAAAAAATCGTGTTTTAGGCGCCAAAAATAGGCAGGAAAAACACAGTTTTAGGCCCCCAAAATCGTAAATATAGGCACAATAAATTTTTGCAAAAACTCAAATTTTCGAATAAGGACGTGCGCGACCTGTTCTACGACAGGAAAGCAAACAAATGTTATATTTTATGATAGTACAAAGGCCTTAATGATTTAACATAGCCATGCAATGGTCCCTTTTCGGGCACGATTTCCAGAACACGGTCTCTCCTTTTATTGTCCAGAATGGTAAGTTAAGTGTCGACCATCGAATAAACACGCTCCTGGGTCTGCTTCTTTTCGGCATGGCTGGGAAGGACAGCACAGGATTCAATAGCCAGACCGCTAAAAGGCCAGAAGGGTCTGTTAGCCTTGTATTGGCCGGGTCTAATAGCGCAGAGTCAATTTCTCCTCTTTGTGTGAACACCATATTGAGCGTTTCGAGCTAGAAGTGTAATGCACGCATTGCGCTAACGATCACGTCTGCCAAGGTTTGTAACGCTACGCTGCCCGGAAGGAGGTGAAATGTCAGACTGAATGCCTCGTGCCCTTTATCTCACGGGCGCGCGCACCAATGTGGGGGAGGTGAAGTTCAACAAGGAATGGTCCTGTGTATGTCATAGTATAGTACATGAAACTGCGAGAATTTTTCGAGGCTACATGTGTAATTTGGGCAACTGTTGCTTGAATAGAAGAATGAAAGTTAATAGGAATAATAAAACATACCAGGGCTGGGCAAAGATACTTTGAAATTGTATCGCGATACGATGCAAGATACTCAGGCAAGAAGTATTGGAGATACAGATACAAGATACTACTGCAACAATTGTATCCGATACGATACATGCCAATTGTATCTTAAGATACTTCGATACATTCGCAAATTTGTTGTTGGAGACCCCGACAATGTAGCGGCGAACGCCTATGCACAAAAAAGGTGTTTAAATTTTTTAAAGTTTGACCAATTTAATTTCATTTTAATGAAATGTCTGTTATTATCTGAAGCATTTTGTCCTTTTTGATCAAAGTACATTAGTTTACTTCTGAAGATGTTATTAGGGTTTCTTTTAGCTTATCGTCGAAGCTTGGGCGTGTCGGTTAAATATTGGAGAGAACACAGCGCAAAAGAAGGAGCAAGGGGACAATGAAGGGCGACGCACACGCAGCGCTGACTTACAACACTTTGTCGCGCATGTTAATGGCATATGTATAATGTTCATCCGTCCCTTCCATTGAATAAAATGTTGTAAGTCAGCGTTGTGTGTGCGTCGCCCTTCCTTGTCCTCGTCTTCTTTTGCGCTTTGTTCCCTCCGATTCCTTTAGCTGCTTAACAGGACAGCTCTTTAGACACTTCGCTGACAGCGGTGTTTGCTTGTCATTTCTGTAATTGGTGGGAGTCGCTACTCAGCTTGCCGACCAGCTAGCGGGTTGCCATCTAACCACGCGAGTTTCAATAAGAAGCCTTCGCACGATGGCGCAAATACCGGCGTTCAGTTTTACCTTGCTCATAAGATACCGTTTATGCAATACCGAATCACCGGTGTACAGCAGTGACAACGGTGGTAGCGACATTTTTTGTGACGCATTATGTATACGTAGAGCACATAAAACTGCAATTAATTTTCATATTCTTCTTATCTACTGGGGTAAAGTGTTCTATCTATATACTCACTAACGTGCAATCAATTTTTCTTCAACGAGATGACATGTGCAATCCAGAGACGCCTCAGACCTATTGTATTGTCACGTGACGGTGATTATGAAGGAAGCGGCAGTCACTCTGGTATAGACGAAACTCTTTATTGGGCTAACTTGTGCTCAGAAAACCAAGTAACTCAACGTACAAGCAAAGCGCACTGTACTATGGTATCGGCAATAAATGTCGTCGGCCTTCGGTAATTTGATGATCGGCAGAACGCGTCTTGTTTTATACATCAGTTATCGCACCTTCCAGAGTTATCGCTGGTGCTCGCGTAAGCTCGCAAATGAACTAGAGTACGCGTGTACTGCGCGTAATCTTAATAATTTTGGGTGTTTAACGTCCCAAAACCACGATAACGTGGGACGCAGTAGTGGAGGGCTCCAGAAAGTTTGACCATCTGCTGTTCTTTAACGTGCAATTAAATCTAGGTACATGCGCCTCTAGCCTTTTCCCTTCATCGAAATGCGGCTGCCACGGCAGGATTTGCGCGGAAGAATAATTTGAGACAATCTCGAAGATTCTGAAACATTGCGGTGCGGCTTGCTACGAGCAGTGATGACAGTTTTTAGTGGTTTAAACCCGATCACACCAAAATAAAAAAAAAAAATAAGAGTGCGTGGCAGTATAGCTGCACAAATCGTCGCCGAAAAACGTCGCTATCCACGCTATTGCCGCATATAGCTCCGATTAGCGGGCAATTAATAATAGGAAAAAATAAGGAGGCCTAAAAAAGGAAAACAATTACAATTAAAATAGAAAAGCCGTTCCGTATCAAACATTCATAGTGAATACATATAGACACACGACACAGGCGGCACTCCTAATAGCTATGACAATTAAGCATGAAGTATCGTCAACTTACCTGTTCAAGTCAGACAATAAAAAAGTCAATGCGATACGGAAAAATGCCTAAAATAGCTCGTTGGGACGCTCATATGACGACCGGACCAATTGGTATAGAAATTTTACTCGAATACCGTTCCTAAGATGTTTAAGACAGCTTCTAATTATTTCCATTAATATAATGTAAACTCAATTTCGCCATTTTACCAAGCAGTAAGCAAAATATGGTGTACTGTACACTTAATGCATGCCCACATAATGACATACTTGTTTCCCAAATCGCCTAGGCAGACGAGTAAACTCAAGTGAATATAAATGTGTAAACAGTAGCAGAAATAAAACAGACACTTAAAGGTAAGGATACAACCGAGAGCTTATTTTGGCTGCTTAGAAAATACATACTGCCGTCACCAGACCGAAAAAAAAAAGAAAATACAGTTCGGAGCCCTTGGTAATGTATGGGATGCAAGAGAGGGACAACTAAGAAAGCACTTGTGCTGACATTCATATTATGATTCCAAGAGCTATTGGAATAGAAATTGCAAGAAGAAAGGGATATGGTACGCCGAGATATCGTCTGGTAGGTAAACGCTTGTTCTATTAGATCTAGCATCGGTACCGGCAGTGCTATAGTTAGAATCTTATTTGCACATAAGTCAATCAAGTGTTATTTAAACTTACATCCACAAGATCCTTCAAATCGCTGATGTGTGAAAGCCACGAGATGCAAAGCAACCTCGTGCTTCAGATTTCGTAACGAAGTACCACGCACGAGGGCGGCATCAGACTTTGTATGCTCATCGCCGCACGCATTGTGGTACGCGGCGCTGGTAAGTGGCTGAGAGTATCATGGTACTGACACAAATAAAAAGGGAAAAAATCGACAAAATAAAGCGCACGTGGGCAAGCTCGGAAACGTCTACGTTCGCGCGCTTGTTTCTGTCAAGACTGCGCAAGCGCTGTCATATTGCTCTGCCTCACCAAAAGGGACGCGCACAGCTCATCACCTGCCCTCACTGGTAGACTATGGCGGAAAGATAAAAATATGTCACTGCCTTTAGTTTTATTCAGGTGGCTTAGTGGCACCAGTAGCTTGGGAAGCCGAGTTCAGTCAGCGAATATTCTTTCGCGCGGTAGTGTTGCGATAGCAGTATCTTGTATCTTAAGATACACGATACATAATTGAATGTATCGGAAATACAGATACAGATACTCGTCTTGTGAGACGTATCGCGATACGGATACAAGATACCCAAAGAGTATCTAAGATAGTATCGAAGATACGAGTATCTTCGATACTGCCCAGCCCTGAAACATACAAACGGAATGTGTGCGCACTTTTCTTTAGTTTTTTCTTCGAATCGAGAGCTATGCGAGACTTAGCTGCCTATATTTCTTTTGTGTTCGTGTTCTCGCCGTTCCTGCGTCGTGCCGGCGCCAGCCCTGACAATTAAATTTATATATTTATATAAATTTATATAAATGACTTACCCAATAACATTTCCTCACAAATTTGTTTATTTGCTGACGACTGTGTCATATATCGCAGAATAACTACTACCTCTGATGTCGCTAATCTACAGGCTGATCTAAACCACATCCATAACTGGTGCGTCACTTGGCGCATGGAGCTGAATACTAAGAAGTGCAAATACATGCGAGTTTCACGTTCTAACGCAGCATGCCCAACATATGTGATTAACAACTTCAATCTCGAATCTGTCACAACATACCGTTACCTTGGCGTCCACATAACTAACGATTTGTCATGGAAACATCACGTCGAACACATAATATCCAAAAGTAACCGCACTTTGGGATACATAAAAAGAAATCATTTTCTCGCTCCATCTTCACTAAAATTACTGCTCTACACCACGTACATTCGTCCTCAGCTAGAATATGCATCATCGGTTTGGGATCCGCATCAATCCATATTAATTACCGCAATTGAAGCAGTGCAAAATCGCTCTGTCCGTTTTATACTAGCGAACTATCACCGTACAGCAAGCGTAACAGAAATGAAAGCCATTCTTAACATCCCACTACTTGTCATTCGCCGGAAGCAAGCTCGCATTTCACTTTTTTCACAAAATATATTATCACAATGCCACTCTCCGATCACTCTTTGTTCACCCACCACCTTTTACATCTGCTCGTAGGGATCATTGCCATAAAGTCAAGGTCTCGTTTTGTAACACTGTCGCGTGCGCACAGTCATTCATTCCTAAAACCTCAGTCGAATGGAATAACCTACCGTCATTTATAGTGAACATACGCGATCCAATTCTTTTCAAACATGCTCTTGTGAACATGATCTAGAGTTGTAAAATTTTGCCTTTTTTTAATTTTTTTTTTTTTTTGTGCTCTGAGCTCGTGCCCTTTTACTTTCTCTTCTTATCATTGCAGATTCATACCTGATTTACTCAATCGAGCGGTACGTTTTGTATAAGAAGTGTTCAAATAGTTGTTATCATTTACTTTTTTGTATTTATTGTACAGTGATACCGTGCTCACTTGATTGACTTTTTTTCCTCTTTCTCTCTTCGTATTTTGTTGCACAGCTGGAACTGCTGCGCGTCTCACAGCAGTTCCAGCTGTGCGACACGCTGTGTCGTGGTAAGGATACAGGATCCATGCCAGCCTCTCCAAACGCGTAGACGGATCCATCCCACAGAAACAGGCAGTACACTATAGAGCGAACGCCGAAACGATACAACACCGCTTGTGCGCACGACCTGGCTTCGGCATGTCATGTGCACATAGTGCAATCTTGCGTGCGCATGGTGTGTTGATGCGTCAACGTCGTGTGATCTTCCGGCTCCGAGTTTCTCTGATACCGTAGAGGGCAGGGAAGGAATTTGGCTTGCGAGTGGCAAAGATTTCATGCTCATCTACCGGCATCATGCTTTCGCGGCTCGTAATGAACCAATTAAAAAGTTCTTGTCGTACAAAGCTCTTCAATGGGCACGCGAACACTTCCAGTATCTGACTAAAATTTCTAATGTGATCTGGTGAAGCGCCCTTTAAGAGTAAATTACAAACGAAACAAAAGCCATGTGCACATCTGATTTTTTTTACCTACTTTCTATTTTCCCTGACGGCACTCCATGGTTTCGCATTCGCTCTCCATATTGCTGCTGCTGCGCGCAGGCACCTCCTGTTTTCTGCCCCCCACCACGCCCAAGTCTTCAAGGAGGTGCTTCAATTCCATGGGAACACTGGACTGGAAAACCGGCGGTAAAAGCCGCCCCGCCACGTCCTCGGCCATAGACGCCACTCTCCTCTTCCCGCCTTCCCGCCTGGGACGTGCTCCCATTTAGGGTTGCAGAAATAGCGTCCTTTCCTCTCCCCCTGCTCCAACCGCTCGCGCCATGTCAGTGCGGTGGGGTAAGGTGGCCGGCGCGTCCCATTTCACTGCTGCTACCGTTGCTTCCCGGATGTTTGTTGAACTAGGGAACTATAGGTTGTTGCACCCCATAAAGTTCCGAAACGTCAATTTTGCCCGGTAACATGAATTACGGTCTCAAACTGTACTCGAAAGCAAAATTTGAGGCTAAATAGCGTTCATATAGGCACCAATTTTGAAAATAGGCATTTATGGGCACTTATAGACATTTAGGCACAAACCCCAAAAATAGGCATTTATAGGCACTATAAAAACACAATAAAAGCCCTCTTTTTACCCCTAAGTCATGCTCATATATCAAAGTGGCGCGATAGGAACGCAAGGAAAAAAATAGGCATTTGCCTATAATCCGGTCTCTAGTGATCACAGTTTCTTTGGTAAATGGCATTTGCATTTGGAGTTTCTTTTGCAATGTATGGTGTTATTCTAATTTCTTTTTTTTAATGCAAAGCATTTCTTAGCGTACTGCAGGCACTTTGAGCGTTTCTATCTATCTATCTATCTATCTATCTATCTATCTATCTATCTATCTATCTATCTAGCCGCCCGCGTCTGGGTGCTCTCGTGATCATCTCCTTAACTTGGGGTAGACCTAAAAAAATTAGTATGGAAGGGTGAGAGGGTTTGACGAAGATGTCTGGCTGGTCATGACATGAGTAACGGGAACATGAGTAACGTGAACATCCCGTCGCGTACGTCGCCAAACCCTTTCCCTCCAGTCACGTGTGGCACATACCCGTATACCACGGGCCGTGGTATGAGGGTATGCGCCACAGGTGTTTGACAATTTATATTCTACCCAGGAACGGCGAGAACAGACAATGGTAACTTAAATGCGAGAGCGTTAAGAAAAAGGACATCGGCAGCGTTGAACCAGACGAATGCAAATAATAAGTATGAGGGTGCCAGCAGGAATCGAACCCAAGCATTCAGCGTGGCAGTCAAGTAGTCTACCGCAGAGCCACGCCAGGTCTCGGAACTGCTTTGGAAAAAGACCCTTATTCAGGCGTAATCTTGGTGAAACGTATATTGTGGTTGCAGTGCTGGCTATCTAATTTTAAAACATTACATATGTACTCCTGTGATACAGGCGTTCACGTCGGGTTAACGTCAATCGTAGTTAAGCGCCATCCACTGAAGTTGGTCTACGTAACACTATCCGGGGCTACCGTCCTCGCAAGCACAAGCGCTACATGTCAGCGTACCGCTTCTGGTAATACCCTTGTTGTTGTTGGTACCGTTACGCAACTGTAAACAACTGGTTATATAAGGACACCTCCAGGATCAACTGTGGGCCCATCCAGCAAGCCCGTGAGGCGGCGAGGAGACAGGGTCTCCGGTCCTCCTCGGGGGCGGCCTAGGCCCAGGCCACAAATTTGCCGCAGCCTTTAAAGGAGCAGTGACATCAACATTACGCATGTCGCGTTTTTTGCGTCAACGTGTAGTTATCGATCCGCTATTAACGATTCGGTACTGATAATGCAACAGAGAGACGATTTAATATATGTAATAATGATTACTATGACCAGTATCGAACGCAATTCAAAACGGGAGCACAGCCCGCCATAACAGCACTGCCCTAAGGTTCCGCGAGTTCTCGACTTTCTTTTGCTGGAGATACATTATTTCCACGAGAAATCAAATACTCTATACGGAATTCCTCGTGTAGCTGTAGATTGGAACGGCCTTCCCTACGACATCGCTGCTGTCACCTGCTCATCTGAGTTCACTGAAGAAGTGTCTGCATTACTCTCATCATAATTTTCTATTCTTTGTAATCCCACCCCTTATGTAATACCCCCTATTTGGGGCCTTTAAGGAACAAAGAATGAAATGGAAATGAAATGAAACATATTTCAGGGCTTCCCGTGCGCGCAGTAACGTGGTATAACTATAGTGTCTGCAAGGCTAAATCATTTCACGTTGATTACACCGAGCGTTGCTTAGCGGCGGTACTTGAGAGGAACGGGATCGTGCGTATAACAACTTCCTGCTGTGTTTTACAACACGACGACGCATGCAGAGCATCGCTCAACATAAATGTAGCCTCCCTGGAGGATATTTGATATTTAAGTAGTATACAATTATTCCTATATTTTAAAAAAAATGCCTGTTTCGCCGCATGGGCGAAGTAATGAACGCGGTAGCAACAATTAGAATGTTATACGAAGTAAGGCTAGCAGCTAACTCTTGTCATCCAACCCGGCAAGGAAACAGCAACCGCTGCAGCGAGCGAAGCGGCCTTCTTGCTATCACCTCATCCAAAACATAGCGGTGAAAGCAGCACCTGCAATGCTATGAGCCGTCTGTTGATAACTGTACACAGATAAAGTGCGCGTGACCGCGCCCTCTCAAGCAAAGGCCAGAGTTGCGTCGTAGCCACACAGCCGCCCCTCCGGTTCAACCCCTGGCCCTTTAGCGTGACATAAGACAGCCGGCGCGTTCCCCTCTCCGCTTGAGTCCACGTTCGTTGTCCCTAGCAGGCTTTCACTCGCAAATATCATACAACGCGTGGGGGGATACTATCACTTCGGACTCTATACGGAACATCACGGCGGCGCCGACGCCGACGGTGAAAACGCGCCGGAAGTGTTTTAGTGTAATTCCTACCGCACTAAAATAAAACGCGATCACAGGTTGTTTTCGCTTACATACGCTCCCGCATAAAAAAAAGCGATCATTTGATTTCTTGAGTAAAGTTACCCAAAAAATTTATACCTGCGATAGAAAAGAGCGGCCCTGATACAGTTAAGGACATTACCGCAAATAAACACAACACAGGCTATGAGAGGCAGGCAGCGATTTCTTACATAGGGATCGCTACTGTCCTTCCCCTTAGCTGTCACAAATTGGTCCGCGAGTTGTAAAAACTCGAGCGCAAAGAACGAGAAAACCGCAAAGACAAGACGAGCGCTGTTCGCGTTCTTCGCAATCGAGTTTTACCTATCATGCTTCACCAACTGGTTCTAAAACAGCACTGCCCTAAGGTTCCGCGAGTTCTCGACTTTCTTTTGCTGGAGAGATATATTTCCCACGAGAAATCAAATTCGCGAATTTATGCGGCCGATATGACTTCACACGTTCCTTGGCTGAGCTACCCAAGTCGGGTGCTCCGCACTGCGCAACTTGTTTACAGGGGCCATGAGTATGGATCGACATAAACCATCTTACAGAGAGCTCGACGAGAGACTATAGGGAATCCAACCCCCACAATACACTGCGGCATGAAGTTTTCGAACAACCGCGGAGATTTAATTATCGGCTTGAATATGCATTCATAAACAATAGCAGGGAGACGACCGACGTGCCGTCTTCTCGTCAAGAAACTTTGCAGTTGATTCTATTTTGCAATTTTATTTAAAATGCAAGACACTACACATGCGCTGTCGCTATGATCGTTTCATGAGTACTAGCTTTCGAGAAGGCAACCTTGAAACAGCACGATCGTCTCCGGGTCATCGTCCAGTCATCGGCAGGCATCTCCCTGTATTTGTGTGGCAAGACAAGCCATCCATGCACTGAGCTGTAGGCGGGATTCCCATCAGCCACGTGAACGCACAGGGCTCGTTAAAAGCTGAAATGTGGATAATAAGAAAAGTATTCGACACAAATCACGTCGTGCAGCAGAAAACGATACAGTCACCCCCCCATAAAAAATCATTTGTAACGAAATTCTACACAAAACGACAATACGGATTATGATTCTAATCACCTTGCCTGTAATCTCAGGCCTTATCACTCGAAGTAAAGTATCTGGGTGTGCGCGAGCATCCACACAC
>JALIZH010001718.1:0-23274 GCA_030522465.1 Rhipicephalus appendiculatus | reverse complement strand
GAGAAAGACATAAAGAAGGAGAGATACTATCGCGCTCAGTATGAGCTACATCGTGGGAGCGCGTGGCCAAGAGCACTGTAAAGTTGTACAGTGGCGCCGATTGTGAAATAACTTAGAGTTATCAGGGGAGCGTTTAGCTGTTTCTTTGAGTGTGCATCGCCTCGCCTTGCTTTCACCCTCGCCCTCATTTTGCCCTGTCGTGATGTCAGCTTCGAAAATGATAACGGCCGCCGTGGCTTGACACACAGACTTCGAATTTTTCTTCAGTAAAGCTAAATAAATGGCAAAACGTTCCTTCAAATAAAAGAGAGCCAGGGTGAAAGCAAGCCATAGGGAGTGATGCGCACTTACAGGAATAGCCACACTCTCTCCCAATAACTCGAAAATATGGCACGATCGGCGCCACTTTACAGCCTTGCAGAGCGCTGGGCCACGCGCTCGCGTGATGTAGCTCATACTGAGCGCGATAGTACATTTCACAACACACATACAGTGCAGGGTTTCACAGGTGGTCAGCTCAATCCTGTTGCCTTCAAATACTGCAGGAGGGCTCGTGCGGCTTTCTGGGCTGATGTGCTGTGCGACCAGGCTCCCAAGATCTTTAATTCCTTCAGTAAAGGGCCGATCGTCGAGTCTACGCGAGGCACACTGGAGAGTCCAGCGATCTTGTTTAAACTGTGGACAATGGTACAAGACAATAGTCTCTACACAGTTGCAGTTTTCGCACATGGATGAATCTGCCATGCCAATGCGATGGCTGAATGAGTTGGTAAACGCTACAACGACCCACAACCGGCACAGCATTGTAGCGTCACGTCGAGACATCCTGGTTGGCAGTTGTCGCTGAAGTAACGATTCAACGTTCTCAGGGTCGTAACCGGGAATTTTTTTCGGGGGTTGTTTATTTGTAGAACGTACATTTGGCAACTGGTGGTCGATGTGAAGGCGTGTACATACTTTAGTATCACCCGAAAAGTTTAAGCATGAAAAAATTTCGGGAGTGTCAGAACCCCCTCATCTCCCCCCTAGCTAGGGCCATGAACGTTCTGAGGGCGAGCTTAGCAGAAATTTCCAGTGAGTAAGCGTAGCATTATGCGCGATGTGACGAAGTTCTCTTGCAGGGTTTACTCTCGAGAATGGTATGAACAGTGGGCTGTGCAAATCTGCATACCCTTAAAGTAGGCTATTGAGTTGAATTTGGCCAGAAAGTGTATCATATTGTTACGTGAACGACGCGACGAGACGCCTGTCCAACGAGGTTGTAAACAATATATTTAACGCAGCTGTTGCAGCGCTGACCAGCTGAGCTCCGAGCGCGAGCGGTACCAGCCCTTCGTCCCCCTCGTCGGGCACGCACGCGCATGGTCCCAGACATTGGCAATATCTACTTTTTGTAGTATATGGGCAGCCCCAGGCTCTGACCGCTAGCAGTACCGACAGTCAGGGCCTGGGACATGACCCTTAAAGGTGGTTTATCCTCGGGCTCTGCCTGGCTCTTTGCGTCCCTCCCCCCAATGGTGCGCTGCATGATCCTCCCAGGACCGACGGATCCCGAGAGGGTACGACTGCTCAGGTGCTCAAGGGGCCCGACGTGGCGACCGACGTTTTTCAAGAAGCCAGGGCGAAGGACGAGAACCACAACTGTGCTGCTGAGGGACATTCTATGCCAGCCGAGGAGGACGTCGCGGAGATCGCGCACGGCACTGCTGACGTTGAGAAAGTGCTCGACGAGGCGGCACCAGGGGAAGATGAGGAGTGCGGTGAGGACGAGGAGATTGTCGAGGAAGGGGCTGAGGAGTCTCAGCATTGCGAGGAGAAGGTCGGGGAGTCGTAGAATGTTTATGAAGGGGCCGAGGAGTCTCAGGATGGCGAAGAGGAGGTGGTTGAGGAAGATGGAGATGAGGAATATGCTGGAGATGAAGACGACGCTGAAAACTGGGAAGGAGCTGCAGACGGCGACGCCGAGCACAAATACCGTGAAGGCTGACGGCGCCAGTGGCGAGATAGCTGCAGATACGGAACGTGACCCGAATGACGTCGAGAAGAAAGATGGAGTTGAGGAAAAGCAGAAGCGGAAGTGATCGAAGGCAGTGGTGATGAGGAGGACGGAGGCGTTGACGGAAGTGGGCCGGCCGAAGAATGACACGTCAAGGGAAGCGACTGTGTTACGTCGGCCGGATCAGTCAACTGAGCTGACGCAACACTCGACTCGAGTGCAACGCAGATGAACACGAACTCTTTATTCAAGTATGTCTACTCTTATATACATTTGCAGCTGTGCTGCTACCTATCTACATGTTTACAATTGCTAGTGACGATCTCATTATAGTGAGCGACACTACAAACTGCATTTTAAAAAAAGCTGGAGACACTGCTCAGCGCCTCCTCCATTGCACTGATGGACACCGTTTCGGCTGCACCCTGTAAGCGATCCAGAACTCATCCAGGGCTGCTGGCAGGCACCGGACGTGGTGCGAACATCGAGTAGCGGCTGTCATGGCCGCCAGGCGCAACGGTGACCATGACGGTGGCCGAAAGCCGCGGAGGCGGCCGGCAGGGTACGACGACATGAGAGACCGAAGAGAGGCTGGAGTGTCCATGAGGCTGCTCGATGAGCACGGGTAGGTGCGACGAGACAGGTCCCGGGATGTCTCAGAGGCACGAACAAGGCACGCCGACACTCGATATTGGTGAGAAGCAAAGTGTCGTCGGCTTTGGTGGTGGTCTCAGTGTAGGGCTTCGCTTGCAGCAGCCGCCCTGCGGGCCCAGTCAATCAGACTCAGCTGATCTTCCAGGTTCTCGCTGGCCAGCTGCTCTACCCATCACTCCGCTGTAGGATTTTGTACTGATGGTAAGGCTGTAAATGCCTGTCATGGCCGCGTTATGTGGTGCAGGGTAACGTTACAACGTTGATAGAGGGCAGCTTTAGCTGAGCACCATGAGCAGCGAGGAGAGTATAGAGGGGATGCACCTGGGGGGTGTGCAAATTTGGAAACGCGCCAGCTTGAGTTTGTCTCCAGCTGACTGATTCCGTTTTATTTAGAGTTCGGTCAGGAGGGAATAAGTTTGCCTAAGTCCTCTGTAATGGTTAAAGATAACCGAGTAGTCGACGGCGGCACCGCCCCCACGTGGAGTCGGCGACGGAGTGCGCGACGCATGTGCGGTATGTGTTCCGCCAGGGTTAAAGGTAGTGGACAGCCCTTGCCAACAGCATTCCATCGCTATCGGGTCGCTACCCGGTAAATCCATCGCTACCGCGGTAGTGCACGGCTGAACCAACCCTGTGCCCCCCACCCCACCCCATCTTCGTAGGGGATAGAGCAGGGGCACTGGCAATTCGGGCAGCTGCCCCACCCGGCTTGGGGTTATGTTACACGGACGAAGAAAGGGGCCAACCTAGTTGCGGCGAGTGCAGACTTAAACCTGACGCTGGTTTCGGATCCGCGTTTTCCCACGAGGCTGGGAAACTCGGTCGCCAGAGACACGACGCCTGATCTCAGCTTCACTAGAAACGCGGTGGCCAAGTGGTCCAACTTACAGGAGAACTTGGGAAGCGACCACTACATAATAGAACTCAAGATTGAAATAAGTGCACCACCCCCGAGAACATATAAATACACAGACTGGGACCTTTTTAGGCAAATAAGAGGTGAAGATGAGTCAGTGTACGACACCTTCAGTGACCTCTTCGTACAGATTCAGAGGGATGTCAAGAAGGCCACCAAGGAAGTAGTCACAGCATTTGATGCCCCGGGGATGGATGCAAGGTTAGCACACCTCCTGGAGGCCAAACACTCTCTCCTTCAGAGATGGAAAAAACAAAGGCTAAATCGCAGGTTAAGGAAAAAGATCGCAGAGCTAAATCGACACATTGAGGAGCATTGCTCCGAACTCAATAAACAGCAATGGAGGGACGCCTGCGCGGCGGCGGACGGAAAAATGCGCAAAGGAGGCAAATGGACCCTCTTCAAACACCTCCTAGACGATGGACAATCTAAAAGTAATCAGAGACTAGCCATAGACCGACTTATTAATAAGGAGCAATTGGAAGGTATCTCAGAAGCCTCTCAATTTCAGAAACTAGCCAACAAGTACCTTCCACTTGGCCAAAGCCTAACTTCTCTCCCCCCATCGGTATGACGGCGTGCCTGCACCAGAGCTGGACGCTCCCTTCTCGGAGGCTGAGATCAGGGAAGTTCTGCATAACCTAAACGGAAGGTCTGCTCCAGGCCCGGACGGTGTCACGAATCGGCTGTTAAGAAATTTAGACGATAAATCCATTCGGGTCTTAGTGAAGGATATAAACAGGGTATGGGAGAATGGCGTCGTACCGGACAGTTGGAAGAGAGCAACAGTGGTCCTAATCCCCAAGCCAGGTAAATCACCCAGCTTGGATCACCTCCGCCCTATCTCCCTTACTTCTTGCGTTAGCAAAGTAGCGGAACACGCAGTACATAACAGGATATCCAGATACATCGAACGGAACGAGCTATTCCGATACAATATGGTGGGTTTCAGGCCCTCGCTTTCTACGCAGGATGTCATGCTCCTGCTCAAAACACAGATAATTGACTCTCCGAGCAAAGATGTAAAAGGGATCCTCGCACTGGATCTCTCTGAGGCCTTCGATACTGTAACACATGGCTATATTCTTCAGGAGATATCGGCTTTGAACTTAGGAGTTAAATTCTTCTCTTTCGTTAAATCTTTCCTCGAGAGCAGGACGGCGTTCGTAAAATGGGGGCAATCAGTCTCGGAGCCTTTCAAGCTTGGCAGAAGGGGTACCCCCCTAAGGGGCAGTTATCTCCCCCCTTCTATTCAACATAGCGATGCGGAAGCTGTCGGAAAACCTAGCAAGAATTCCTAATGTAGGTCACGCGTTATATACTGACGACATTTCAATCTGGTGTCCCGGAGGATCGGAGGCGACGGTCGAACAAGCACTACAAGAAGCTCTGGACGTTACAGAATCTTTCCTGGAAGGTACGGGACTGGCATTATCGCCAGAGAAGTCAGAACTCCTGCTGTACAGACAGGCTAGAAGAGGTGCTAGAGGACTCACCCCGCTCGATCAGGTGCCCATTAGCGTTCGCACCCGGGATGGGCGCAGCATTCCTGGAGTAGACTCTGTGAAAATTCTGGGGCTTTTATTGGACTCTAAGGGCTGCAACGCTAAGACTATAGCCCATCTCACCATGAAAACAGAGAACATTCTGAGATTAATTATGCGTGTGTCCAACAAGAAAGGCGGCATAGGCGAGGATATCCTCCTTAGGGATCACCACGCCTTCCTCATGAGCCATGTCATTTACGTAGTTGCGGCTCTCAACTGGACCAAAACGGAGAGGGATAAATTAGACACACTCATGCGCAAAAGTGTCAAAAAGGGGCTCGGCGTCCCAATCACGACTAGCACAGAGAAGCTCATGAAGTTGGGAGTACACAACACCAGTTGCGAGTTAATTGAAGCACAAAGGTCAGCACAAATAATTAGGTTATCAAAATCCAAAACAGGCAGAAAATTACTAGAATCAGCGGGCCTCCGTCCTTTCTTCAATCAGGGAGAGACCACGCAACTTGATTATCAAACCAGGAACTCTTTTATTGGTGACCCTTTTCCAAGAAATGTCCATCCCCAACATAATAAAGGTCGCAGGCTGGCGAGAGCTAGGGCTTTCCTAAAGAACGTATCAGGAACGGAGACCTTTGTTGACGCGGCGCGACACGCCAGCGGCAACAAGTTTTCCGTAGCAGTCGTCAATGACAGGGAGAACTCCTCTCGGCAGCTTCAGTGAAGACCTCCTCGGTCGATGTTGCGGAACAGGTTGCTATAGCTCTGGCATTACTAGACACAAAACGCACTACGGTGTACACCGACTCCCGGGCGGCCGTTAGAGCATTCGCATCGGTATTGCTAGCCAAAGAGGCAGCCAGGATTCTCCACGGCAAACACCCCTCAGACACTACTCATCACATAGTCTGGTTCCCAGCTCACATGTGACCAGACGTACTACCAGGTCACCTGAACCCCAACGAGATAGCCCACGACCATGCGCGAGGTTTCATATGCCGCGACGGGATGGTGTCTCGAGTAAGTTCGGGAGAGCTGGTCCATAGTGATCCTCTCGTTACTTTTCACGAGATCACGTCACATTACAGAGGAGAGAGACAGAGTTTTCCCTTCCACCATCATAAGCTCAACAGATCACAAGCAAGCACGCTCCGCATGCTCCAGACGGGGTCCTACCCCTCTAGGGGGCTTTCTGAGCATGCTCCACCCCGACATTGAACCACTATGCCCAGATTGTGCTGAATTTTCCTCGTTAAGCCACATGCTCTGGCAGTGGCCTGCGTTACAGGATTTTAAGAACGAAGATGACTGGACGATGGCCATCACGGACGCCAGACCAGACGTCCAGCTTCAGGCTGTCCAGAGGGCCCGTGAACGAGCAGAAAGGCACGGCCTCTCTGTTCCGACATGGGGCTAGCCGACGGCTGGGTAGGCCTACCTAGTAGGCCCGCTGCCTAGCCTCTCAGGACCCAGTTGCTTGTCTGTCTGTCTGCCAGGAAGAAGAAAACGAAGGAGGCGCTCGGACTTGGCGAACTCGCGTTTGGCGGAACACTGGGCACTCAGGGCTCAATTGGAGGCAGACCATTCAAGGTCGTTTGTCCTCCGGCCAGTGGCGTAGCCAAGGGGGGGGGTTCAACCAATTTTTCAGTTTTGCTTGCGTATATATGCACGCACACATACAAACGCACGCACGAACATACATAACGTATGGTTGAACCCCCCCCCCCCGAGAAAAATTTCTGGCTACGCTACTGCCTCCGGCTCCACCTGGCTCCATACGCCCTTCCCACATTCATCTCATCCCTTTGCAGAAAGCGAATGGAAGAATTATAAGGCTGGAAAGCATTGTCTTCAAAAAATGAGCAGGTCGTTACATGTACGTAAAGCACAAATCTTGAACACCGCAGATGTTGGATTGTGTGCACCAATTAGGTAGATTCAGTAACAACACGTGGAGGCAGATTGACAGCTTCTTGCCAATTTCGGTGCAGATATGAAATTGGTGGGTCACGACGGCGGCTGTGAACACGAGGACCTCGTAGGCGTTCGCCGGGCTCCGTTTCGGGGGGGTGTCGCAGCGCCCCCCATCCTCCTTATTAAGCAACGTTTTTAGATTAACTAATCTAGAAACGTTGGTTGGTATAGAGACTCTCAGCTTCTCAGCAACACGCTTCGTCTCTGCGTACGTCGTTCAAGCGTACCAACAAGTGCATGATTTAGCGGAAAGCTTCTTTAGTACTATAGGATGCTGGGTCTTCGGTTCATTTGCGAAAATGTTGTGTAATAATAACGAACGCGACATTTTCCTGCATCCTTGTCTCTGCCAGCAACACAACAGAATAGAAGCCAACTTATAGCCTTATAGCATCATCGATTCAAATCACCCGCTTAGCAATGCCCGCCTCCACCTCATACAAAGTTATGAATCTATGTTGCGTAATTCAGCCACTCACTAAAGAAAAATTCAACCTCGAGAAAATGAGTTTAACGTGAGTTGAACATGCTAAAACATGTTTTACGTGGTTTTATCTATGTTTTTGGCCGTTCGAAACTGCCACACTATCAATCCAAACGAATCCGAATCCCTATATGGCTTTCGGATTGGTTCGCGGGTGTCATGGCTCCTGTGGAACGCGCGTGAGCATCGCACCGGGATCAATTCGTGATGGCGAACTTGTCAGAAAAAGACTTTGCACCGCTGAGTGCGGCCTGCGTGAGGGCCTTGAGTGACAAGCTTTACGAGAAGCGCAAGACAGCAGCGCTGGAGATTGAGAAGTGAGTCATGAACGCAGTAGAAATATGGCACTAGGTGCCTCACGAAGGCTCGGGTGGGCGCGTCGGTTCTCGTTTAGCTTCTTTCAGACGGCGACTTCCTGCGATGCTACTTGATGTCATAAACTTACAAACGCACAGCTGTAGCTTCAGCGTCGCAATTCTGTTTTCCTCCCCCCCTTATGATCAGTGAGTCAAAGCATGGATTGATCAAATTGCGCAAAGATCGTCGAGCTAACTGTGGCCTGCGAGTTCAGCATGATAATGTAAGGG
This sequence comes from Rhipicephalus appendiculatus, assembly GCA_030522465.1. NCBI lineage: Eukaryota > Metazoa > Arthropoda > Arachnida > Ixodida > Ixodidae > Rhipicephalus > Rhipicephalus appendiculatus. The sequence continues at coordinate 15,158 of JALIZH010001718.1, read as the reverse complement.
CTGCTTACGTAGTAGGTGTTATTGCAAAAAGATCGAGTGTGATATAGTAAATTTATACAATTTTGTTTGTTGTTTGGTACAATAGCGCCGAAGTGATGTCCGGCAACGGCGTCACATTGATATAGATTCGAAAGTTCTGCAGGGCGGGAATAAAAACATGCCCCTTTGGCAATGCTGCCGCATATCTTATGATAGCGGTTTGGTGTCAATGTTTACAACAAACGAACAGTTGCGTTAAGCGCAACGTTGACTCGTGCACTCACGTTGTAGATTCCCCAGCTGTCATATCACTGCGGCGCACCATTCGACACGGTACGATTTCCTGCAAACCGTGTGGTACTAGGCGCAATCGCGACGCCTGGCCGCGAGTAATCCCGATGTCTTGGAAGAAACTCTCGCGTTGACGTCGAATACTCTTAGTGCTTAAACTGGTTTAACGTCTTCTCAAATTGTTGAGTGTGCCCTACGCATTCGCACACAGCCCAAACCTGGATCTGAGAGGCCAAAAATTCTGTTTGCAGGGCTGAGCAGCGTTTAATGTGCATGTAGCTGGCATGCCATCAAGATGCTCCTTGGCTGTAGGTCTCGAGAAGGATGGGTTTGACATAAAGCATCACCACTATTATGTATTTCACGCTACAAAATATGTCGTGATCATCACCCTCCATCACATGTCCACTGCAGGCATGAAGGCCTCTTTCAATAACCTCCAACCCAACCTGTCCTGCGCAAGCTGATTCAATTACTTCATTTCGTCACTTCACCAAACCCTTTGCCATCCTCCTCCTTGTTTCCCATCTCTTGGTTTACATTCCATCGTTCTAACTGACCATCTGTAATCTGTCCTCATGACATAATGTGCTGAAGTTCTTTTTTTTTTCTCTTTATGTCACTAGGATATCGGCTACCCCTGTTTGCTCTTTGATCCACTCTGCTGTCTTCCTATCTCTTAGAACTTCACCGATCTTTTTGAATTTCATTGCACACTGCGCTGTCCTTTAACTTCTCAAGTTTGTTATTCTCCAAGTTTCTGCGCCATGTGTTAGAACTGGATAAATTAGAAAGTTGTACACTTTACGCTTGAGGTACGACGCTAAGTTGGTGGCCACTAGTTGAGAGCGCCTGCTGCGTGCGCACCAGCCCATCTTTATCCTTCGGTGCATTTCCTTTACGTGCATGGGCTCCCCTGTTAATATTTGACCTGTATATAGACACCATTCTACATATTCTGGGGTCCAGTTCTCTATTGTGGACGCTTTCATCTTCAACCTTACTTAAAGCTTTCTCGATTTAGAACTTCAATCATTTTTTGCAGTCCGTTGCCTTTACAGCTTAAGAGTACGTTGTCTTCGAACCGTTAGTTTGGATTATTTCACCAGATTGGTGCATTTGTAACAAAAAAGAAATGTACCACTTATGATGAGGATGGCAAGGTAAAAGCTACAACGTGTAGCTTGACTATACTCACTTGCTGCCTAAGAAAAAAAAACTTCCCCATCTCCCGCTAAAGGGAACCATGTGTGGATGCAAAGCAGGGGGGAGATGGTTAGCTTGAGCGGGAGAAACGTCGCCGCTCTCGTTTTGCGGCAGCGGCCCGGGCGCTCATTGCGGCGCTGCACAGGAGAGAGAATGAGGCGCGCTCCGTCATTTTTATACCGCGGAACTACCCGTGGTGCCCCCAGCGGAGTATGCAGCTGTCGCACCACCTGTCGCACGTCGCTCCGTAGAGGATTCCTAGAGGAGAGAACGGGGGGAACCGTAGGAAAGGGGACGCGCATGCGCTGTAGGGGTGTGGGACGCGGGAGCCGCTCCTTAGAGTAGAGGATTACTATAGCAGAGAAAGGGGGTGAGCGTAGGAGAGAGGGGAAGAGGAAGCGCATGCAATGTGGGACGCGGGGAGCCGCTCCTTAGAGTAGAGGATTACTATAGCAGAGAAAGGGGGGTGAGCGTAGGAGAGAGGGGAAGAGGAAGCGCATGCACTGTGGGACGCGGGCGCCACTTCATAGAGTAGAGAAAGGGGGTGAGCGTAGGAGAGGAGAGATGGGGGGGAGGGGACGCGCATCTGCTATCGGGGGTGTGGGACGCGGGGGGCCGCTCCGTAGTGTAGAGTATTCCTAGAGGAGAGAAGCGGGGGTGAGCGTAGGAGAGGAGAGAGGGGGGAGGGGACGTGCATGCACTGTGGTGGTGTGGGACGCGGGAAGGAGGGACGGACTAAGCCTAGTGACTAGTGACAACAAACATTCAACTCTTTGTATGCGCAGTATTTACATTAGCCGAGAAGAAGTACTTACGGTTCACGCGGAAGTCAGCTAGCACGGCTGTCTTTCACAGGTGAAGGGCAGGTGCGCCACTACTGTGGACGGAGCTGACATTTTTGCTTAGGTTGTAATGGAGTATAACTCTACCACCTGCATGGCACAAAGGCAGCAACGTACGGTACAGTTGCTAAGATTCTTCGTTAGTCTTTATTCCTAATTCTTCTCTATATAGTCGTTCAAATAATTCTTGTAAGCATACAATGAATAACATTATAGAGATGGTATCTCCTTTTAGGACCTTTTTCACAATTGAGATTTTACTGCTTATCTTGAGAAGAAGCAGGGTAGCTGTGGGAATCTCTGTATATATTGGCTGTGTTACACATGCATGGCTTCAGGTACTTCTTGCCAATGCAATGCCCCCAGAACTGCTGGTGTTTCTACTGAGTCGAACGCCTTTTCATAATCCATTAGTGCCATATAAAGGGGTCCTTTGTATTCTGCAAAATCTTCAGTTTTTAATTTATCCCATGACTGTGATTCATTGTGGAGCACCCCTTCCCTAAAGCCAGCTTTGTGTGTCACTTATTCCATTTGAAACCACTTTCGTAGATATATTTTGTGACGCCGAAAGTAGGTTAATTGTTCTGTAGTGGTTTGTCCTTTATGTCTCTCTTTTCGTCTATATTTTAGTGGAATATTGGCATTTTTCCACTTTATTGCTGGCACACTTGTAGTTTCATGGAGTAATGTGTAGAGGGTCGCAAGCTTCTTACATACAGCATCTCATCCATCTTTGATCGAAATTGGTCTTCTCTGGCCATTTTTTATTTATTTATTTATTTAAAAGTGCCTTACGACCCCTAGAGGCATTGCGTAAGGGGGTAATGCAATAAAGTGTTAAAACATGTACAAGAATTAGAAAACAAAAGGAAGGGGTACAAATATACAAATAAGAAGAAGGGAAAAAAAAATGTTACAGTAACATATGTGGGAATGTAAATCAATATTGCGTTACATGATATACAACCAAAAAAGCAAAGAGGCAAGAAAAAATACTTTAGATCTTGACAGCTTCTTATACAATAAAGTTTGACGAAGTTAAATACTAGCAATGTAATTACAAAATGAACCCGATATAACATAGGCTATTACAAAAGATAATTTAATCTAAAAATGCACATAAATAAAAAAAGGCAATAAAAAGAAACGTGTAATATGTAGGGTATGAACAACTATTTCAACAAATGCATTGTTAGAAGATTCCTGAAATGTCTGGGGAACACGCCTTGCATGACCTTACTAACCTCATGAGCAGTTACTTGTGGAACTTCAATGTCATGTTCGGGTTTGCTTTCGCCCACTCTAGGCTGATTTATGTTTGGAATGTAGGATCCAGAGCAGGAGGCCTCTACCACATTCACTATGTCATCGACGTTAATAATATTGTCCTGCTTGTCTTTGAGGGCATGCCTTTTTGTCCTTTCCATGCTGAGTTTTCTGTTACTGGTTTTGATACTGTTGCCATTTTGTACCACTGCCTCAATCTCTTTGATGTTACAGTTCCGTATATCACTGAGTTTACTTTTCTTGGTCAGTATTCAAATAATGCCAATTAAGAACTACCTAGAAGCTCCTCATAAACTGTAGCGTATGTCAGCCAGGCTGCCTTGACTTTCTTGAGACAGTTCGATGCTGTAAAGCCAGGCTCATTGTAAAATAAGTTTAATCGGTATCAACCAGAATGGAGTGTAAAGCAAGTGCATAATCAGGTTCAGTAAACCCCAAGAGAAAATGTGTCAATTTGTATAACAAAGCCATTTGCATAAGGGCAAACCTTTTGCCATTAATTTCAACATATAAACATGTCGCTTACAGACCGGTGCACGTACGTTGTCTTGGCGAGTCAAGCATAAAGCTTCTGAAGCAGTAGCCAATCGGAAACAAGATTTGGCCTTTATAAAGAGAAGGTTTTTACTAACCTGTAATTTTTTGCTTGCCAGAGAAAACACAAACAATACTCCTAGTAGCATCTAGACTTCCCTTCGATTAAGCCTACAGTCCCTTTGAATGAAGTTGCGCAACTTTGACACATTTATTGTGGGTGAATGGCGACCTATGACTGAATGTGTGAGTGATTCCTTGTGCAGAATGGTGAAGGACTTCATGAGCAAGGACAACGTGACGCAGATCCGCAAGCTGCTCAAGCTGCTCGGCCAGGACTTCGCCCTGTCGCACAATGCCAACAGCCGCAAGGGGGGCGTCATTGGTCTCGCTGCCATCGCCCTCGCTCTTGGCAAGGTCAGCCAAGATGTGTTTTCTGCTTGCACAACTTTGCTATGGAATTTCTGTTGTATTATTAGTAGGGTGCATTATTTTTTTGGAGTGTTCAGTAGTGTACTATTCTAATTGTATTTTAGGTAGTCTCTGTCCTTGTGGTATGATTGGTCACAACAAGGGACACATAGAACCGATGGCTGCTTTTTAGCAGTGGGGCTATTTAACACCAAAGTAAATGCCGGGAGATCCCTTCGCACTTTCTAGCCCAACTGTGAGAGCGAAGCCTGACGAGAGGGAGAGCATGGGTAAAGCTAAGCAGGTAAGAGAGAAACCTAGTGTAGCGAGTTGAGCCTGGTAGAGAGACGTTTACAAAGTGGAGAGGGTGAAGTTGTGTATAGAAGAGGAGAGCGAAGGCGAAGCTATGGCGGGAGTGGAGCAGGTGGTGTGGATAGGAGAAGAGAGCAGGAGCACCATTGGCTGTGTTGGTGAAAAGAGTCCACCAATTGTTGCGCTCACCCGAACACAGGTGGTGCTGATAAGAGAGGAGAAAGGGCGCATCGAGAGTTGGCAAAAGTGGAGGAAGAGGGTGCTGACACCACCAGCTCTGCTGTTCAGTCAGCCTTCACGACGAGTTGAAGCAGATATTGACGCTCATATTACTAGTAAAGGGAGGGATGTATGAAAGGAGCAGAAATTGGAGCAATGTTTGCTCCCCTATGATCATGCCTGCTCTTTCTCATCTTTGCCTGTCTTGCACAAGCGACAGTATAAGCCAGTAGCAACTTTAGCGAGTCCTTTGCTTCCATAATCGCATAAGAGCATCTAAAAAAAAAGTATCACTTCTTTCAATTACCAGGGCACTACAAGTTTGAAAGTCATCAAACTGGTAAACTTTTTAAGGAGTACCAACATGAGGTATGCAAATTTTCGTATTGTTGCTCTAGATAAAGTTAATGGCATCAAGAACCCTGAATAGAGTACCTTAAAAAACCACATTTGGTCAACTAGGGGAGAGGCAGTTCTACAGTGACAGCCCAGCGTGTGTGTTAGTCAAAATTTCTCTGTTTGTGTACGCGTCTTTCAAGGCTGGGTCCGTCAATTTTTCTATGTACCAACAGGCCCAGCACCAGGCTTCTACGACATGTCAACACAGTCTGACATCGATCTCAGTTGCATGAAGACAGCAACTCGTCATATACTAGCAGTAGCTCTGTCTGCTCTCAGCTGCGTGTGGTGCACGTAAATGAGTGAATGGTCATCCAATGACTGACAGCGATTTCAGCGACTTTGTTGACTCCTCATAATAATGTCCATTGCGGTAGGGCTGGCTTGCCAAATGCTGGGTGACTAAAACTTTTATTAAACTAAGACTAAAATATATTGTATACGTTTCCTGGCTCTGGTGTGTGGAGAGCGTAGTTAGTATGAAACAACTATTTCAAGCAACTATGTAACTTCAGTTGTGAAGTGAAACTCGAAGGCATGCAACAGTTGTCTTTCTGCACTGCAAGGCACCATGGAACATACTTCTGGAGAGGTGTTCTGTTACAGTCTGCTAGGTGGACTGTCTGTTTTACAGCGAATGCTGTTAGGAGATCACAACAACGGCCATTTTTGGTGCCGTAGTTGTATGCCGCCGCCACCGGTGTCCATAACCACTATCGCACTAAATAAGAAAAAAAACATGAAATAAGAAAACACATCCAGGATGGAACAGGGTTTCAGAAAACCTGGGCCCTCTTTGTGGTAGCCCAGTATTCTACCGCAGAGCCATGCCGGTGCTCGAAACTCCGTCGCAAGAAGATGCTGCACAGGCTTCATGTCAGAAAGGAACGACGTTAACATACGTAATATAGCTTGGTAGAAGAGTAAAATAACAACCAGGTGTCACAGAATGCGAATTGTGTAAGCAAGCGCCACACAATGCGAATTGCATAATGAGTGGGTCGTTGAATGCTTCCAACCCTCTACAAAAGGCTAAGCCATAATTCTTCATCGTCATCAGCCACCACATCAACAAAGTGCACGTAATGCCTTGCGGATGTGTCGTGGGTACCGCTCTTCTCTGCAGAGTGATGAATAATGGCGTAGTCGGTGCTTCCCAACTTGACAAAAATTATTCATGGCGTAGTGGGCACCTTGCGAGTGTACTTGCAAGGTAGCCCCAAGAGAGCTTACGATGGGCTCTAGAAATGCCGCCCTTCCAGCTTTCGCTGTGGCTGTGCTGCGCTTTCTGCACAGGCCTGGCATTTTTTTAGCACTCTGGTTGGATAATACTTGATAAAAACAGGTACAAATGGTGCCGCTCCATCAGTGTGCCGCCTTCATTCAGTGAGCGTGCACTGGAATCGACTGTCCGCATAGTAGATGGTATCGCCCATGCTCGCAGGACTCCGGGCCGTACGTGGACGACTTGGTGAAGCCAATCCTGGCCTGCCTGAGCGACTCGGACAGCCGTGTCCGATATTATGCCTCTGAGGCACTCTACAATGTGGTCAAGGTGGCGCGTGGCGCCGTCCTCCCCATCTTCAATGACATCTTTGACTGTCTGAGCAAGGTGCGTTGCAGTCGCCAAGCTTGGGTGAAAAGTAGGGGTGTGCGAATAATGAAATTTCAACTCGAATCGAATTAGAATCGAATAGTGCTGAATAGTGACCAAAAATGTCGACTGTCGAATCGAATATCGGATATCAAATATTTTTTTGAAAATTGAATGAAAAAAACAAAGTGAATCTGCTCATGTCCTCGAGCACATAACGCGGTGAGTGACTGCCCTGAAAGACTACAAGTTGTCATGCAGAAGCACAAGCTGTTCCACGTGACCTTGCTTCAAACTTTCTCGCCGTTATGTAACGGTGTTTCCTGCAGTCGAAAAGATGCGCCCACTGGGCTCCTCAGTAACAGGGTTGGGAAGGCGTCGCAAAGCAATTTTGGCGATACCTGGATAACGTGCAGCTCTATGCGCTTTCCAGCATTTCAAAGAATCATCCTTTCTTGGGATCATGGGCTCACTGCAGTATTTTTGAACCTCTTGATTGTAAGGTCCGAGCTCAGTGCTGGTTATTTTTTGGCGCTGGTTATTTTTTGGCGCTAGCAGTTCGAAAGTCTCTCAAACTGTTCTCTGGCCTTTTCTGCTGAAGCCATAATGCCTGCAAATGACATAATCTTCTTTCAAGTAAGCATGTGCTCACTTTTGAAGCAGTATATCGCGGAAAGTTTTAACGGAAGACCTTCTGTAACGTCGTTAGCGTTAGATTTTTCCACACCACCCTAACCAAGTTGCCACATTGGCCTTTGTCGCGCTTTAGATATTCGTCCAGTCAAATTATTCGAAACTTCAAATACTAGCTATTCGAAAGTCTAATCGAATCATTCGATTAAGCATTATTCGATTCGAATTCGAAACTCGAATATTCGCACACCCCTAGTGAAAAGTTTCGAGTTCGGTCAATGTGCCTCACACTTTTTCTTTTACTTAAAAGCGTTCAGACATCCAATTTGTGTCTTGTGCATTCTTTGTTTCTAATGATTCTTATTGCTCCAGGAAGCATGAAACATGCTTGGAAGATTCATATATTCTCGGTAACTAATTTAGTATCGCATTATTTACGTGACCGACTTTTGGTTTTGGTTTTTTGGCGTAGAGTTCAATAGTGACGTCATGGTCTAGGAAGCGTGATAACACGGGTCACAAAGCTGTGGCGTACAGGGTGCTGCTCTGTCTGCTCTAGCACAAGCATAAAAGCAAATGTCCTGGTGCTTTCGGAATTTTGGCGTGTATGGTATTCCGGTATACGCAGAGGTGTTTGCAGAATAGCGTGTTACTGGACATTGGCACCGATGCTTTGTGGCACATCAGGCAACCACAATTATAGGCACATTTTCCTTTGACGAGTATCCTTGATAAAATTACCTTTAACAACGCCTCCGAAACGATGCCGCTGCCAAGAATTTGTGCTAGCAGAGAGGTAGAACGCACTAGGCTTCTACTGCAACAATTCTGTGTTTGCCTGGTTCATCTTAGAGACTTCAGATGGCTCCATCTATCTGTCCTGTCATTTTTTAAATGCAAAGAAGTATGCGGAGTAGCACAAATTTTCTAATGCCGTCTTTTTCAGGTTCGTGTGCCGATGCAAAGCACTTTGTGAAATGCCATCAAGCTTGGCTAGTTTGGCAACATGCTTAGAAAAACGAGCGAATGTGGGTTCGCAGCCAATGCTCTCTAAGCTGTGGTTCACCACTCATCGCACGTCACTTTGATGGGGTACAACATCACTAAAACTATCGTTACACTTCCTACACAGCGACGTTGATGTCGGTTGCGCTGGCAATGGGTCTCGATTGTCAGAACAGTCATTTAAGTACGCTTTGGAAGTGAGTTAAAATATATTCTAAGTGTTTGCTATGTCTAACACTTTGTGCGGAGTCTCTTTGCATGCAGGGAAAGCCTACAGCTGTCTTTATAGCCTCAGAATGGGCTTTCTCAACCCCTTTAAAGTGCTTGTGTACTTGCAGTGGCCAGTAGTAATGTTGATTTAGTTGGACTGGAAACAAAGGTGTGGGCGATGAGTAGAAAAGTGTGAAGCTTGCAACAGCATGCCTACTCATGAGGCATACTGTACAGGTGCTTGATTGGCTGAAATAGCAGAGTAGCCCTGAAAGCAGATCTCACAGGCAATTCACACTGCATGTGGTAACTGCGGGATTTTTTTGTGTGTGTAGTACACACAGAAGCAAATGTTTGAAGACCACATGTGCTCTGACAATGATGCCTTTCCAAACAGCATTAATGCAAAGCCTGAAAATTATCTAGTGCAATATTCGTCTCTTTGTTGAGACTGTTTGTGGTGTGTGTCACCGACGCAGGCTGTCTGACTGCTGATATAGTCCAAACTTTCTTCTTGTATTAATGTCAAAAGTTTGCTTTCTTAGTGTTTGATATATATTGCCACACGCGTGGGACTGAAATGTGCTACCGGCTTCTTTATCTGCTTCATCTGTCTTGCTTGTTACCAAGCGTAGCCATTCGCCAGCCTGAAGCCAGAATGGTTGGACGACGAAAGAACAAGATAAGGGAATTGCTGCTTCCGCCCCCCATGGCAGTCTGACTCCCGCAGTTCAGCCACGCAGTTGCTACAGTCCTCGAGTTCTTCGTTCAATTAGTTAGGCACCAGTTCGCCCGATAAACTCTCATTAAGTTTATTGCGACATAGTCTCCGTTTCTGTCTGACAAGGCGCCGTCCAGCTTGCCATCGCCTACATGACATTTTCAAATATTTTTTTGGCATCACAATAGTTTCATCATACAAGAACTGCTCACCTATCTATGCGCAGCTTCATTTTTCTCTTTTTCATTGTTGTCTATGCATTTGAATTAACCTTTGCTATCTATTATTCTCATCAATTTTACTTCGTACCTAGAAACACCTTTTGTGTAGTCTTATAATGCAAGTACGCAATTCAATGCATACAATAATCAAGCTGGTACACTCAAACCTCGATATTACGAACCCGGATATAACGAAATATCGGTTATAACGAAGGTAATGAAGAACAGTCTTGTAATGGATACAGTGTTATGAATATACGTTTATAGCGAATTTTCGGATATAACGAACTTATTTTCGTGTAAGATGCGACTTTGTTATAATGAGGTTTGAGTGTACCTGGTCTCTTACGCGACAGTCGTATGTTCTACTCTCTGCATTGGTGCACTCTGTGCCGTGATGTAAAATAAATGAAATCAACGTAACTATATGCATAAGTTGTACCCCAGTCATTTGTCACGTTGTGGTGTTGCAATTTTTTACGTACTCTGTGTTTCTCTTTGCACACCAGCTGGCAGCCGATCCTGACCAGAATGTGAGGAATGGATCGGAGCTTCTCGACCGTCTTCTCAAGGTTAGGGGAGCACAAAACCATGTCACATACTTTGAAATCATGATGCACGGAGTGTATGTTGTGTCACATGTTTTGTTAACTTTTCAATATGTACCACGTGAAAACATCCTATACTATAACCCGGGTGTCATATAAATCAACCAGCCAACATTATCTCTATGATAGAAACATCTCTCTAACGCTCTGAAGTTGCGAGGAACATCACTTTAAAGCTTAAGCCAATACTGTGAAGTACTCTGAAACCAAAACCGCCGGAAAAAGTAATTACGTTATATTAAGGGGTTTCGGTATGGTGTACTGGAATGGGGGGTAGTGTGCCGTCTGGTGCCTGAGACGTGGCTCTTTTTGCGATGACAGCCTAGTCAACAGAGCACACCGTTCTACGGTGGCGCCACCACTCGCTGGAGCTTGGAGTCACTGTATGACAGCGGATAATATACGGCCTCCGAGATGCGCTCGGCTTTCACGGAGACCTTGTTTAAACTTACACTAATTGGTGCACGAGTGCTTCGCCTATCTTCGCTGACACTTCGTTTCTGCGGTGTTCTCTTGTGTTGTTGGCAATGGTGAATCTTCGAGACTATGCGACAGAAAGAGGCGGTAGCCAGGGGAGCACTGTTGAGAATCTTGCGGACATCAGATAAACATTAGCAGACGATCGGAAAACACCCGCATCATTCAGCAATCGTCTTTCGCTCTTATTACCATCTGCAGAGTTCATTTATTAATTTCAGCGAGTAAATGTTTGCTTTTATCGCATTATGCAAACACAAGGCTTACATGAGCAAAAAACGAAATCTTTTACCGTCTGCATTATGTGCAGACGACGCTCAATACAAGCATTGAAAGCAGACGATTATAAATGTAGTGCCGCGCACGTAAGTTATGATTGTTTCGTTTCCTGACGTTACCCAGCATGTGAAGAACTTTGAAGCCGTTATGTTACCCCCGAATTTTGAGCTCTTCTTTCACGTACGAAGCGACTTCATGTGGACTTAAGCGACCGCAAGTTAGTGTACTTGTTCACTTCCACAACCGCACTCTGTGTGAGGGCACGTTTAAGACTTTTCATATTTGTCGGCCGTTAGTCACATAATGGTATGAAACCTAGAAACAAACCTAGAAACAAACCAAACTGTGCGAAAGAATGATGTTTATCTGCCTTAACCAGCACTAGGCCCCGCATGACAAATTCAAAATTCGCGCCATAGGCACACCGTTCGATGGCAGCACCCTACTGGTGGCGTCATCACAAAAGCGACCACCACTCTCCCATTGGTTTGCTCTGAAGACGGCACACTATCCCATTCTAGTACACCATAGTTTCGGTGTCCCAAGACCACCATATGAGGATGAAGTAAGCCGTAGTGAAAGACTGTGGGTTAATTTTGACCACCTGGGGTTTTCGACATGCACCTAAATCTATGTACATGGGTGTTTGTGCATTTCACTCCCCATCTATATGCTGTGGCTGGAAGCTGAACCATTGTCCTCAAACTTAGCTGAGCCATTGTCCTCAAACTTAGCTCATACAAAACTCTAGCTGCACGTAACAATTTCATTTTATTGAGGGGATTTAACACGTCTAATTGTACTCCAATCCAAACTTGCCAACATGCTGAAGCATTATTTCCTCACACTTTAAAAAGATTGTTCAGTTCCTTTGAGTCAAATGGCTAGGTATTTCTTTGAGGACAGCAACATGCGCAAGGTCATCTACAGCAGCATGTGGAAACGAGTCTCCAAGTGTCGTCAATGTGATGTAGTGCATTCGCAGATACAAGCACACTGCATCTTTGACATTGCCCGCATCCAAGAAAGTATTTAGCCTCATTCAACAACCCAAGTGCAACTGACAACTTGTCGATAGACCCATGAGAAGTCTTGTTTGCTTGAATCTAGACTTACCTGCTGCGGTGGTCTAGTGGTTATGGTGCTCAACTGCTGACCCGCAGGTCGCGGGATCAAATCCCCAACCGCGGTGGCCGCATTTTCGATGTAGGCGAAAAAAGCTTGAGGCTGTGTGCTTAGATTTAGGTGCACGTTAAAAAACCCTAGGTGGTCGAAATTTCCGGAGCCCTCCACTACGGCGTCTCTCATAATCATATGGTGGTTTTGGGGCGTCAAACCCCAACAATTATTATTATTATTGAATCTAGACTTAAAGCTCCAAACTGCATGCACCTACAAAGCCCACGTATGTGAACAAGCGCATCCAGTAGAATCGTCGTGCCTTTCAGTGGCTAGTTCGTTTGCTCTTTGTACATCATTTCAGGCTTTCGATGTGTGCCGAGGAATGTCATTTTCATGAGAATCGGCAAATGGCATGTCGAAATGTATGCCCAACGGCACTCTTGGCATTGTGCCAAAATGCTGACCTTGCTGTTGGCCAACAGAATATGCAATATGCGAAAGTGAGACTGCCTCTGAAAGTGATTGCCCGGAAAGACCGGTCCCTGTTTTCCTGCTTTTGTTGTCCATTCCCTCTGACCATGTCTCACATGGTTGATTGTTTCGCTTGGCCACTGTCTTGCGCTTTTCGTTTCTCGCTGGGATAGTCTTAGACGTGGAGCACAAGTGTGTAAACTCTTGTCACTGGCGTGTTAACAAGAAGCATGGTTTCTGCCTTCTCTATGCAGGACATTGTCACGGAGAGCTCTTCGTTCGACCTGGTGGCCTTCATGCCGTTGCTTCGCGAGCGGGTCTACACGAAGAACAACTTTGCACGAGCATTTGTGGTCTCGTGGGTGAGCGCTCTCAATGCGTGGCACTGCATGCGAAATCGCACAGCAAGGTTAACTTCAGGGTTGACAGCATTCACATCCTGATTGGGATGACTTGCTACCTACCGTATTTACTGTAATTTAGGCCAACCCGGATTCCAGGCCGGCCCCCGAAAGTCCAAAGGCAAAAAAAATTTAAGAAAAATCACTTTCGCTCTAAGGGCCGAAGCAATCAATGCGGTAGTAACAAATTGGAATGCTATACGAATTAAGGCTGGCAGCTAACAACTCTTTTGGATCTGATCTCGTGCAACTCAACAGAATGCTTGTTCAGGGGAGTATGGTCGCTCCTGGGACTGAAACGGTTTTCATGCTTGCAGTCCTCTAAACACGAAGTAAGCGTTGAGAACACAGCAAGCTTACGAGCCGTTTCCTGATATCTGTCAAGATTGTGCGTGTGGGACCGCACCCTTATGACCAAAGTTTGCACTTGCTGCTCGAGAGAAACGCACCCTCCCCTTCCCAGATGCTCCTGCACCCAACGAAAGACTCTGCTTGAGAAGCTATCAACTGCAGGTCTCACACATGAGGCAATGTTATCACATGCACCCTTCGTGCGACGAAGATGGCTGGCTCATTTCATCTTTGCTTCAGCCGTGTCTTCGCTAATGCTCGCGTGCTTTTACTCGCGCATAGAACATACGATGTGCATGGTGTTGTTGTCGATTTGGACTATATTGTATACGGAAAATGGCGGTGACGCCTATGACATAAAGCCACCGTGGGCGTTCATATAAATTCAATAGCAATAATGAAAAAAATACTTACCTCGAATGTGTGCTAAAAATGAAGTTGGAGTCATTCGACTCTGTGAAGGGGGGTGACAAGCCGACTTTATGGGCACACTCCCATCTCTGCGGTCGTCAGTGGTCTTCAAAAGTGCGCTGCTCCTCGGGCGTTCTCCGAATGTGTGGTCGACCCATACTTGCTGCCAACGACCGTACCAATGTAGCACCACACACTACCGGTGTAGCAAAACACGTATGAAACTTGTACTGCTCAACTTAAGCTTTCTGAAAATGTACCAAAAACTCGGGAGCTAAAGTCAGGGATGTGAGTTATAGTTCAATTTCGGTGTGCAAGTTGCTTCACGGTCGGGCTTAACTCTAATGTAAGGAAGGCGGCTTGACGCCAACATCCAACTACACTCAAACCTCATTACAACGAAGTTGCATCTTATACCCCTGTCACATCGTGGACAACGTAAGTGCACTTCGAACGAGTGCACTTCACCGCGAGTGTCATTTGCACGCTGTCACACGAGAAAGTTTAGTGCCACTGCTGCAAAGTACACTTGCCGGCAAGTGTGTTCGCAAACCTCACTTCGCTGCGACGGAGTGTGTAGCCTCGTTAGCAGTGGCTTGCGCATAAATACGCTACTGCATAAAGCGGCGCTCATAGTATTTTTAAACCACTGTTTTGTTATTAGGAATACTGATATGTATTAAAACAAGTCATACAACAACGAAAAACCTCGCTACTCTCGCCCTCGGGCAGTTTGCGACCACGTCCGCTAGGGGGATGCGGGAGCGCATGCGCTGTGTAATGGCCGTGTCTGTCGTATTGTTTACTTCCTTGCACACTTGCACAGGTGTTGGTCACTCGTTCTCTAGTCATTTGTGATGGCGTGTGCCACTGCTGCTACTTTTACGAAGACAACGTGTCCCGATGCTGTGACAGGGGCGCAAAAGTAACAAATATATGCTGTGCTACTAATCCGCCAATTGCCACTGTCATCATTTCCAAAGCACACTTCGCGTTCGTGTAGCAGCGCACCGCCAAAGTGACACTTTGTGAGCGTAAGTACACTCCGCTCAAAGTGCGCTTAAGTTGCCACGTCTGACAGGGGTATTACTCGGGAAACTAAGTTCGTTATAACCGAAATTCGTTATAAAGGTATATTCCTAACACTATATCTGTTGCAAGAGTATTCTTC
>JALIZH010001716.1:0-15853 GCA_030522465.1 Rhipicephalus appendiculatus | reverse complement strand
CCCCTTTTCCCCCCAGGAAGAGACTGAGGGGGACACAAAGGGGATTTAAGCGCAAGATATCGCCCTGCTAATCAGTCTAGTTGCTTGGCAAACATGGAGTAGAAGTAGATCAACGAGTATCTCTCCTAGAAGTTTTTAGTGTGCGCTTTGTATCGGCTGGCCACCTAAACTTAGCCGTTCGCCTTAGTTGAGACACGTCTGCAACGTAGGCATCGGGACTTCAATCTCAGGTTAGCTCAACCTGCCTGAGATCTCCTTCAAGCACTAACTCCCGGAAACATCGGCGTTGCAACTCGGGACCCACCCACATCGCAGTCGTGCCAGAAATCTTCGGGGCTTCTCGCTTCCGATCGTCGTGGACGCAACGCTGCCGGTCATCACACGTATGCCTTCACCTGTTTATATCATCGAACTTCCCACGTTTTTATTGTTAATCTTATTCCATTGTTAGTTCCGCGTTAATCGATTTTGTGTATTTTTGTAAGCTTATTCTTCGACTTTATTTGTTTATCGTTAGTTTTTTTCTGAAGTGTTGTATTTAGTGTGCTCGTGCCGCAATAGCTAAATTAAAGCTGTTGTTTTGTCCAAACACTTCTCCGATCTCTTCACTGTTTCTACTTGCGTACGGAACGGACGAACCCGCTGTCATTCCCGTCGCCGACTTCGCGCTGGCGACGCTTGAGTAACAGCAAAACCGTAACAGCGGAGAAAATCAAGGCTGAAGTTTAATTTTTTAAATTTTGCGCCGAAATCTCCGCGCGTGACGTCCAAAATTTCAAAATGTATTTTTCGTACTTTTGCGGCATTGGCTTGATGAAATTTTCTGAAAGTTCGTATGCTATGTCTATGGCACCCAAAGATGACAATGTACAGTCGCGGCCACTGTTAGATGCAACACTCGAATGAGCACCTTTCTTATTGCTGGCCCCCTAACTGCAAGTGGATGGGGAAACATTGAACGTGCGCTTTACTAGTTTGTCGAAAAGAGTCTGAGCTGTCAACCACCAGTAGCCTTATACAAATCTAAGCCCTTGCTTTTATGGAAGAAAATGAAATCTAGACATGCTCTGCGTGCAAGTGTTGCATCTAACAGTGGCCGCGACTGCACTTCAATTTTCTCGATTAGAAACTACGTACCACCCTAGTAGACACCTTCAAAACCTATGACTTCACAGTGTTTGGTGCGGGATTGTCAAGGTGGCGTGTCCACCCGCATTTTCTTTTCGCGCGTTTTCTCGCATACCAAGCGTCGTGTCGCGGTAAGAGTGCTGTTTTCGGGATTGTGAAATTGTACTTTACTAATACGCGAACAGTCGTTTTGCTCTTTAGTGTCCCTATAAGACATCACCTGTTTCACGCCAACTTTATTAATGTGCCAAACAGTCATCCTCCAAAGAAAAATGGTCATGACTAAAATTACAATGTTGAAGACCCCGTTCCCGAAGGCACGAATCCGCCCCTTCAGGTAAGTTATCAGTACCTCGCTACTTAGCCAAGAGCCTTTGTGTAACTTATCTTGAAAATCAGGTCGCTCTTCAGTTACATAAGCAATTCTTATATTTGAAAATGATGGAGTGTTGGTAATTCATATTCGTTCAAAAAGCTGGATCCTCTTCGCAGGACCTCTTCCTTTGTCCTTATGTTTTCAGCGCTATGCCTTCATTGAATGAAAGCAGCCGGGCGGTGCCTCTACGCTCAACAGTGAAGTTTGTTGTTTTATGTGAACAGCAGACGTGCGAGCGGATCGTCTCGTTGCTTATTTTGTTTGAGTTCGTTTTCGGCTCCGCGCTGTTTCATCGCGTTTCATCGCACAAACTCAGCTCTCCTTGCCTTTGACAAACTAGCGATTTTCATCGCCTGCAGTGCCTGTGGCAACATTCTGGGTATTTTATTTAACTCTGAAAGTCCGCCATGCTGAATCAATCATTACGGCGCTCGACTGCCGACCCGAAGGTCGCGGGTTCGAACCCTACCGCGGCGGTCGCATTTCGATGGAGGCAAAATGGTAGAGGCCCGTGTACGATGTCAGTGCACGTTAAAGAACACCAGAGAGTCAAAATTTCCGGAGCCCTCCACATTGGCGTCCATCATAATCATATCGTGGTTTTGGGATGTAAAACCCCACATATTATTATTATTATTATTATTATTATTATTATTATTATTATTATTATTATTATTTTTATTATTATTATTATTATTGCTATTAACCCATAGGTTTTATTTTTTTCTTCTTTAACGGCACTATACAGTGGTCCAGGAAGTTACACATTGTAATGTGCACTGTTTATTTCTTGGTTGGTTTCTATTGCCATTAGATTTTATTCCATAGAAAATAAAAATTATTGTTTACCAATGAATGAAAGAGAGAAAATATATTAGAAGGCAGAGAGGGTGGTCTGAGCTAGTACGCCCCGGCCTGCTACACTGCAGTGGGGAAATCGCAACGGGGGGGAATAAGAGTGTGCGATGAAGTATGATGATGGTGACGGAAAGAAGTGATCTGTACGCACGCACGCACGCACGCACGCACGCACGCACGCACGCACACACACACACACACACACACACACACACACACACACACACACACACGCACACACACACACACACCCACACACACACATACATACATACACACACACACACAAACACACACGCACACACATATATATATATATATATATATATATATATATATATATATATATATATATATATATATATATATATATATATATATATATATAGAAAGAGGCCTTCATCAGGGAAAAAACGATACAGAAATGCGACCTTCTTAAGTAGACACGGCATATAGTGCTTCCCTAGCACGTCAGCTAACAGTACAGAATATTCCCACTGCCGCATGGCGATTAATACATGCTGATAAGAGCATGTGTAAACACAAACAACACTTGACGCCTGTGAGAGCGAATACCAGTTTGAAAATCAGACAAAACAAACAACATTTATACGTTTATCCGAACTATGTTCTTTGTTTTCTCGATCTTGTCACGGTTTTCAAACTGGTATTCACGCGATATGTCTCATGGAAGCGCCATGTTGTGTTTACGTGATTTTGCAGGTACATGCTCTTGTCAGCGTGATTTTGCAGTAACATGCTCTTGTCAGCATGTATTAATCGCCATGCGGCAGTGAATATTCTGTGATACTATTAGCTCACGTACTAGGGGCCCATTATATGCCGTGTCTACTTAAGAAGGTCGCATTTCTGTATCGTTTTTTCCCTGACGAAGGCCGGTCCCCGCCTGAAACGTTGGAGAAATAAAAAGTTTTCGTTCTGCCCGTTCACTACTACATAGTATATATATATATATATATATATATATTTACAAGCACATACTTTTCATGATTGTAAAGCTAGCTTTCCTGCGATAAGGTTAGTCACTTCTGCAAACAGCGTGTTCAAGCTCAGTTTGCTTGCACAGTGACGCGGAACATGTAGACTCAGCAGTAGAGCACTGCACGGGCCGGGATTTGCGGCCCGGGCCCGGCCCAGGGCCCGGAACTTGTTTAAACTTACCCGCCCGAGCCCGGCCCGGTGAATCAAAGCGAGACCCGGGCCCGGCCCGTACCCAGAGAAAAAAATTCGCCTACCCGGCCCGGCCCGACCGGACCGCAGATCGGGCCCGAGAGGGGCCCAATCCACTAATCTAGGTGGTGTTGCCCGAACATGAAATCGACAACAAGGTGTTTTAAATGGCAGATATATACGCTTTGGTGGCGCATGCTTCGCTAACAATTATACTTTCACCTATGGTAATTTCTTGTAAAAATGGCGGCTCACGGTGGAAACAGCTGAGCTGATATACTGGACGCAATGAATGTTTGCTTGGCAGTGGTACACTGTACCTACTTTTTCTGCAAATACTATGGAAATGCAACCAAGGCTTCGACGGACACCCGTCTGGTCAGGAAGAAACATTGACTGAAAAGACGAGGACACCGACCAAAAGAGAATGAAAATGCGTTGACGTTGCGGGACCCAGACTAGAAGCCTTGTTCACAATGATTGTGAACAATTAAGGTTCCCGTTCTTGGTGTCGAAACATCAACCATGGGGATCATCAAGAGGGTTTCGCTGCGGATATTTTAGCAAGGAAAGTAATTTGCAGCATGAGTTCCGTTTCAATACAGAGCGCATTAAATACAGAGGACACAAGGAACAGAACGCTCTCTTCCCTTTGTTTACATTGCGGTCTATTAAAATTTAAAGCATGCTCTAATGACAAAGCCACTCATGCACCCTTCTGGATATGTAGCGCCTGTCTTCAGCATAATAGCACCTTGCCCCAGCAAGAGAAATAGAGCAAGAAATCAAAATTCATTACGTTCTTGTAACTACACTAACCTAGACAAAAATTATAATGAACCGCGCGCACCACGTGTACTTTTAGAAATACGTATAAGCTGCCGAAAGAAAAAAAGTATTTGTCATAGCATTCTTTTCATCTATCACACTGCTGCTAGTATATACACTAAGCAGCTTTTTGTGGCATATTGTACAGCTTGTTTCTTCACAAGTCATTCCACAAAAAATCAAGTTACCAAGAGATACCGGCTTTAAGCACGCCATGCGCTGTTGCGTCACATATCCTACTGCGCTAAAATTTCTCGCACTGCTTGCGCTAGCCGCAGGGGGGAGTACATCTGCCTTGCGAATTGTGAAGGCGTCGCCAGTCTTTGTTTTAGGGGCGAAGCTCCTTAGGGCCTAGCCTTGTCGTCGTCCGCGTCCGTCACGGGGAGATTCGTGGATGTAAGACACACAAAAAAAGGTTTAACAATAGACTAATATCAATCATAATTGTGACAGAACAATATAAAACACCTAGAAGCACAAACCCTTTATACTAATCGGCGACTTAACGTACACATTGTGGACCTTAGGACCTAGCTTTGTCGTCGAAGTTCACTGTCCGCTGTCGTGGTGGTTAGAAAACCATTGCTATAGTGAAAATTGTGTGTGTGAATAACAAAAAAAAACGTTTACAATAGAGGAACAACAATTATAATTGTGATAAACAATATAAAACACCTACAAGCACAAACCCTTAAAGGGGTGGTCCCACCCAATTTGGGGCTAGCGCGTTCTTTGCTGCAAGCGTTTCTTATAGCTCTAGGAAGCACGATACACGCACCAAGATTCATGTATTCTCGCTAAATAATTTAATATCACCTTATTTATGTGGACAACTTTCGGTTTCGGTTTCTGGGCGCTGAGTTGGGAGGTGACGTAGAAGTGTAGTAGGCTTGGTCACGTGACCACACAAGGCTGTGACGCACGTCGTGCTGAGTATCGACTGCTCTCGCACACACGTGCCTCACAACCACCAGCAAAACAAAAGCGCTGACCGGTGCGATGACTAGGAACCGATGCTTTGCCGGTACGTGCGTTGCGGAGTTGGCGGAGGCCCGGAGGTCACTCACGTCACTACAGATATGGTGTGACGTCACTACAACTTTCGCTGTCCTCTCTATAGCTATACGTCAGTTTTGATGCGCTAGTGATGGGCATCGATCGGGAAAATGAGCATTTAGTGACACTTTTGAAGTGAATTAGAATATATTCTAAACGTTTGCTGTGTCGGACCCTTCCTGTGGAGTGTCCTTGCAGACAGAGGAAACGCACCACAGGCTTATTATAGCCTCAAAATTAGATGGCACCACCCCTTTAATACTAGTCGGCGACTTCAACGTAGACGTTATAGACCCTGGGACCGAGCTTTGTCGTCTACTCTTTGTTAATTTGTCACTCAATTTACATATGGGCAACGCTCGGGTAACATATGTGAGACAAAGAAAAAAGGGTTTAACAATACACTACTATCAATAAAAATTGTGACAGAATAATATAAACAACTACAAGCACCAACCCTTTATACTAGTCGGTGGCTTCAACGTAGACATTATGGACCTTAGGACCTAGCTTCGCCCACTCGTCATCATTCAATTCGTTGGAGATGGATGGATGGATGAGGAACTTTATTCACACTTCGTGGCGATGCGTGGATATTTTAACTTCCACCACTGGAGCAAATTTAGGATCTCTCTGCGGACTTCTGCACAATAAACATAACTGTCTAGCTCATCGCTTCATTTCCCTCGCTCCCGAACGTCATGCCGCTCTTCAATGTCATCTATAAAGCTTCTCTTTGAGGGCTTTTCCTTGCAGTTTTCAGCAGTGTACGTCATGCATGTTTTGCACCGCGCTCTGTCTTTTTTTTTCATATTATAATGGTGTACGCCTTCCGAACTGTTGTATTGGTAGAAGGTGGTCATTGGATTATGCAGGCATACGACTGACAGGAGGTGGACGAAGAGATCTCGATCTATTTTCGGGGTTTGTGTCCCAGTTTGGTAATAAAGGCGCGAATAAGCTTTTCGACGCTTACTCATATGCTTCGAGGTAAAGGGACATCAGTCACATGGCACGGAATTAGTAATTGTCTTTTTTCAAGCCAGACATTTCGTAAGCGAATATATTTTGCCCGACGCCTTTTTTAATGGACCTTTGCTATTCCTGCACATTCCAACGCTGTTTCGGCAGTATCATGTATCTCTGGCACCATATAGCGCAGGGGTCTCCAACACGCGCCCTGCGGCCCGCACACAGCTGCATTCGTCCAATTTTTTTAATTATTTTCTTTATAAGTACGACCTTAAGCTACATAGGCATGACATGTCTAAAGTAGTTTCTTGTGAGACACCCCATGCGTCCACCATGCGTCCACACATAACCGTGAAAGAAAAATCTACATTTCAGAATCGACGACCACATTTTAGTTATTATGAGATAGGTATAGATATGTTGTTAGAATCTCGCCACCAAATACCCTTCAGAAATGACCTATTTATGAGATATGGGAAAGGTATTTCAAATGGCAAAATTAGGTGACATTTGGTACAATCTATTCCCCACCTTCACCCCCTCCTACCCACTGTCCTGGCCCTTCCGGGAGTAAAGCTTCGCGAATGCAGACCCTTAGCTGATGCGAGTTTGAGACCCCTGCGATAGCGGAACAACAATGTGGGCGCACAAAGCAGGCTGTGCATGTCCATCTCGCGTGACATGACCACTGGGAGCAGTGATGGAGCCAAGGAAAACAAATCTCTTAATAGGGATTCTATGTAACGAGACTCCGTGCAGTTCTTTCGTTTTAGTGGAGGGCTGGAATATTCAAGATCGTTTCCCAGCTTTAGAGCTCTTGCGATGATAAGTAATAAATTTGTTATTTTACTTAATTACTGTGATCACAGAATAACATTTCGTATATAACGCGAATAACGCGAATAAAGCCCCTAATAGCCAGATGTTAACTATGTAAGCGTCTGGTCTATTTACTTTTAGCTCGCTGCGACAAGACTCATGGTAAGCGCGCAAATGCGGGCGGCGACGCCACCTTGAAATTCGTGCTGCGCAAGTCGTCACGTCATAGATTCTGATGGCGTCTACTGGGGCCTACGTACATCATAATCGGTAAAAATGAAGTAAATTGGCCTCTGAGTGGCCCATAGACTTAACACGCCAAGTTTCAGGAAATTTTGAAGAGTCAGTGCCCCAAAATACGACGTATACAATTTGAAATCCGGTGACGCCCCGCGTGGAGATTTCAGCGCGAAATTATAAAATGGAACTTTGACCTTGACTTTTTCCTGTGTTAATAAATTTATGGGGGGTGAAATGAATGACAATCGAGTTCTTAGAGTACACATTATCAGTCTAAAGCGATTCAGTGTTTCACTTTAGTGTCCTTTAAGAATTGAGAAAAGTCCAGGCCCGGCCCGACCCGAGCCCGCCACTTCAAACGCGGGCCCGGCCCTAAGCCCGGAGCTTGAGGCCCGAGCCCGGCCCGGGCCCGCCATGAAATCTATTTTACCCGGCCCGGCCCCGGCCCACGGGCCGGGCCGGGCCCGGGTTTTAGGGTAGGCCCGAGCCCGTGCAGTGCTCTACTCAGCAGCTCTCTTGACATAAACACGCATAATAGATAAACCCTAGCCCGTGCAACTGGCACCTCATCTCCACTGGAAGCACAACAGGTGCCGCCGTTAGTTGGGCGAATATGCAGCGCAAGGAAGCGCAATCGCGGATTATGAAAATGGTCTAACAGACCCTGGAGAAATGCAGGCTTCAGCTAACGCTTGCAACTCTCGTCTCAGCCAGCCTAGAGGCCCCCCCCGTGTTCTGCTGTGACGCGAAAGGAGGACAGTTGCGAAATACTAAATGTTCAAATGTCTGATACATTAGACCGCGCTCACAGTTCGGGGTCCGCGGTGGCCTAGTTGTTGCGGTGCTGACCCGTAGGTCGCGGGATCGAATCCTCGCCGTGGCGGCCGCTTTTTCGATGGAATCGAAAATGCCTGAGGCCCGTGTACGTAGATTTAGATGCGCGTTAAAGAATGGCTTGTGGTCGAAGTATCCACATCCCTCCACTACGGCGTACCTCATAATCATATCGTGGTGCTGGGACGCAAAACATCCAGATTATTATATTATTACAGTTCCAGCTGTACGAACGATTGGAGACGTGCGCGGAGTTAAGGCAACGATGAGGTGAAACCTGTGGAGTACGTAGTGGCGCAACGGCCGTTCATTAACCGGGAGGCAAAAACTTATGTCGCTCGACTTCCCGCAGATACCTGTACCGATGTTCTGTGTGAGGCCGGTATGTTGCTGCGCTATCTGGCATGGGTGACCTCAAGCAAGAGATGACGTCATTCCGCAATTATAGTATTATCGAGGGATTCCGCAATATCTAACGGACAGACGGAGAAGAGATACCATCTCTACGAGTGCGAGCGTTCTATTTACTTCCTCTTCCTCCTCGTGCGAGCGTTCTATTTACTTCCTCTTCCTCCTGCTTTGCCTTTCGCGGTATTTACTAACCCTCGGCCACGCTGCATGTTTCCGGTGCGTCTTTTCGATCAGTGTGGTCGGCGAAAACGCTGCCGATATCGGTGCGCTCGAGTAGTCAGGCTTCGAGGCAATGCGACCTGCTACCTAATCGTCCATGGATTATGGCCACAGGTCCTTCAATCCAAGTCATCACCCAAAGGCGACGGGCCCCCTATGTCCATTGTGTGAAAGTGCGAATTTTCACGAAGGAGCAAATGCGCCCGTGTGATCTCTATCGCGTCTGATAGAAAGACTGGGGTCGAGATCAAACCCAAACGATGCATCTCGAGCAATGACATATCCTTTTTAAAGCACCCATCAGAAAGTCGATTAATCAATTAATCAATTAAAAGACCCACGTCGAAATCAATTGATCGATCAAAGGCAAAAGGGAACAGAGAGTGGTGTTGGGCGATGTAGAAGTTACCTAAAAGAACATAAAGTGTTAAGCCCTGCCTGCTGCACCTGAAGTATCGCAGGCTGCCAAATTAAAAAAAAAAGAGAGAAATTTGGGAAAGAGAAAAAAAAAGAAAAGAAGGACTACCACCAGCGAAACGACGGCCGAGGGAAACGGACCAGCAAAATCAGGGTGTTTATTATCTTTATATAGGTTAAACCATCTACATGTTGTACTTAATCTTCATCTTGACTTACAATTCTTTGTGTTCGAGTGTATACTTTATACATAATATTTTTATCTTCTTTCCTCTTGACTAACAAACCTTCTGTTTTCTTGTTCTTTAAGGGAGTCCTGACACAAAAATTTTCGCCCCGCGTTTTTTTGCTGCAATGTGTTGCTGGGGGGCCTGTTAGTCATAACACGGCACATCGTTTGCTGCAGCGCGCGACAGATAATTAATTACAAGCTCCTCATTACCGACACAGCCTCAGTTTCGGTTTGACAGAGCTCCAAAAACGACAAGCCGCCGGGTGCAACTATCACCACCTAGCGAGTGAAACGCTCGGTCACGTGAGCGCACAGAACAGTGACGCACTTCCGCGCGATCTGCATCGTCTGCTTGCATTCGCTTGTCACACGTGCTGCGGGATGTCGTCGCCGTTATCCTCCTCGCTGTCGTCGTCTCGGGCTCATCATCGTCTGATGGCGACGATTTTCTTGCGGCGGGGATGGAGGGAATTTTCGACGTGGCGAACCACTTCAGGTTTGACCCGCTGGCGAGGAGCGATTCGTCGGGAAGCGGCAGCGACACCAGCGACGACGACCACGATGAACCTCGCGTCGGCAATGTACAATGGTAAGACCCGACACATTCGTGCGCAAATGCAGGGCAATTCATTTAGCCAGAGTATGTTCGCTTTTTCTACGTTCATTATCCGATTGAATCGCTGGATAACATTGTGATGCCCTTCAAGTTGTTGGTGCCGAAAAAAGCTAGGAGACACCACAGCCCTGACTTTACATGAAAAAAATGTACGTTCTCTTGACTTATGAGCAAAAACTAGTTCCAATCATGAGGCACGCCGTATTGGAAGGCTACAGATTCATTTTGACCAGCTAGCGTTATTTAACGTGAGCTACAAGGCAAGTACACGCGCATTTTTGCATTTCGCCTTCAACGAAATGCAGTCGCCGCGGCCGCGATTTGTTCCCGCGACATCGTGCTCTGCTGCGCGACGTACGAATGTTAGAACGCCATTCAATTGTGCGGATGTTACAGTCAGTGCAAGTTTAATTAGACACAGACGACAGCAAATGTGAAAAGGAAGGTTTTATGAAGACCTCTACACTGCAACGCTGCAGGTGCAAATGTTAATGAATAATAATTATAATATCTGGGCTTTAACGCAAGACCACAATATTATTGAGGGACGCCGTAGTGGGGGGGCTCCGGAAATTTTGACCATCTGGTATTCTTGAACGTGCACTGACATCGCACAGTACACAGGCCTCTACCATTTCACCCTCATCGAAATACGACGCAAATGTTAATGCACTACCACTGTTATCGCAGATGCAACTGCGGACACTGCCGTCCGATGGCCACAGCACTGGAGTCCGTGTGCTGCCACGAAATACAAAAAATTGATGACTTGAGAGGGGAGAGAGAGTGTATCACGGCACACGAGGTGTTCCCCAATCTGTGCCTCAATGTCAATCTCCTGGCGGTGGCGTACTACGCCCTGATGGAAGATAGACCGGCACTTGTGGAAGCTCCCGAAATTCATAGGTAATTGCGCAGCGCACATTACCACGTTGTGCATTCCTTTCTTTTTTCTGCTAAGTGCATGGGTGCTTACGCTTGTCAGCAGTGCTGTTACGTCACTCGCGGTATGTTGACGCGTGCCAAGTAGTCTGTCAGAAGTTATTCGCCATAGCATGCCGATTACCTGCAGTTATTTACCACCCATGGAAACGCGCATACATTGACCACGATCACCCTAAAAGTTTTTTTTTCTTTTTTTTCCTTTCAGACGATACAGATACACGGCGTACCGCCAGTTCGTGCGCTGGGTTTGGCACCGCCTCGGCAAAAGCAATAGGAGGGTGCTGCCGAGCTGTGTTGTGTCAAAGATTAGAGAGACCTTCCCTTCGGAAGAGTACACTGGTTTCCAATACCCACAGTATTAAATGTAAGGGTTTAAGGGGAGATGCGATTCGGAAAAAAAGTTGCGTTAATCTGTAGCCTAGGGCAATTAAATTTTTGCTGTATATATAGGCTCTTATGCTGATATCAAATATGTAATTTGTTTTATAGTAAGTTGTACAGTTTTCGTTTTGTGCCATGACAATGTGTAAAGTATAGTTCGTTTTGTACAAACTTTTTATGCCACTAAACATTTATGGTTCTGAGTCATTAATGGCTCATATTACTCCACATTAACTGTAGAATGCAAATAGCTATCAAGAAAGTGCGTATGAAAGATTTTAATGGTCAAAAAAATTGTAATGCGAGAATTCTTAGAATCCTCAGCCCTTACTAATTGCTTACTTCAAGTTCGTAAAATTATACAGGCGATATCAAATTTTAAAGGAGATACTTGAACTGTTCACATGGTAAGGAATATATGGGCAAAATTTCATCCCAATCGGTCTATCAGAAGTACCAAAAACATGATTTACAAACTCAAGAAGTTGCCCAAAAATGGATCTTCAGAAAAACGAATTTGAAATGTATAAGTGAAAGCTCGTCTGCGCGGAAAAGATTTGTTATTTAAGATGATTTATTCCATCATGAGAGCTTGGCAATCATGGTTATTTTGAGCATGTGGCTTGAGTGAACCCGTCATGCGAAATGCAATGGCAAACAGCCAGGTGACCATTTCCAGGAGGCTCTAGACAATGAGCACTTTTTAGTTTTCTAGTAGCTACCTTGTGCTCATTAAAAGCGATTTTAACCTACTTCAAGTTTAATTACAATCTCCAGTTTTTTCGTCATGAAAGTAGAGAAACTAAACTTGTGGAAGCAAATAAAAGCGAAAAGTATGTCATTTTGGAAAAAAAACTGGAGTTTTTCGACTCGCATCTCCCCTTAAATCGGCCAGTACAGGGAATCGAATAAACGCTCAACCAAATATGCAGTGTGTGTGTGTGCTGAATGTATCTTGAAGATTGTGTGCAACCTAAATAACAGTGCACTCCACATGAACTGTGTGTACATGTCAGCAATGCAGGGATCAGCCTAGGTGAACTTGTATTCTCTTTTGGCAGAACAGACCAGTCCTTTATTTGTAGTAACAAATTTACATACACATTTTCACACACAGTAATTTGCAAGCATCACTTAGCATTCACATTAGAACAGAGAAGCTGACAGCATTTTGAGTTCATGCAAACATCCCATAAGATTTGAGAGTACATGGTTGATACATGTTTTGGAAATAGCAATAAAATAGCACGCAACCAAAGCCACTCAAGACCCACAAGATGAGCCGTTTAGAAGTGTTTGTATGAAATTTTAATGTAACTCCAGGCTCCTAATCACTCATAATTTGCAAATGTTACCTTGTAGGGAAAGCGTAACTCGTGGCCCGAACAGGGGGGAATAGAGCTACTGCAAAGCTTCCGAAATTGGAGATCAACAGATTTGATGGAAGCGTTCGGAGTAGGGCTCTTTGGATTAGTACAAGTTTTCTATACACGATAATGAGCCTCTTTCCAATGTCAATATGTTTAAGTATTGGAAGAGTTACCTTATTGGTAAGGCATAAATCAGGGCATAAATGGACTGCCATCGACAGATTGCAATTATTAAACTGCTGGATACTTGCTCAAAGAGCGCTTTGGACACAAGAAAGTTGCCGTTAATGATTATTAGTCAAATGCTTTAGTAAAAGCCTGTGGCTTCAACTGTCAATGTGATTCCTTTGAGACTTCATCAAACAATGCACGCTGCCTCAGTTGCTGCAATAACAACTTTTCAACATCGTAATAATGTGTGCCTTTTCCGAGACTTGGAACAACAATCCTTTACCATGTGTGACAAATATGCTCCTACAGGAGAAGAAAGGAAACCTTAACCCTTTGTGTGACAGTGGGACACATACGCCCCACTTTTCCGTCTGCATAAAAAAACTTTCTCCCACATCACCTGTTGCAATTAGCGCAACGCTAAGTGACTCATACCTTACCTAAGTCTTCGTTATCTCCAGAAAATTCTTTTACCCCACTCTCGAAGGGCGGAATCAGTGTTTACAATGGCGTTCAATTTTGATCAAGTTCCTTAGATAGCTTCTGAATTTTCCAGTTCTTCAGAGAGAAAGAACCTACCAATCAAAATACCAGATAATTTCCTCCTTTCATGATTTTTAGAAAGGCCATTCTAGCATCCAGTCATCATGTGTTTTTGTAAATTTGGGAAATAATATTGTTCCATGAATGACGAGATGCTTGTTCTGTAGACTGTATACAAGGTATATTTACCACAGCTGTTACAGCGCTGACAGGTTCACCTTAGAGTGAGCGGAGACAGCTCTTTGTTCTTTTCGTCGGGCGAGCATGTGTATTTGTGTGTAGCAATATCACCACGCAAAAGAATGCAGAAACGCTAGGTTTTTAAGTTGCGACTTATGTCAAGGAAGGCATTTCTTTGTGAGCCATTCTCCAAACAGTCCTTGGGCCATTCAGAGCAGAAAGAAGGTAAGGACATAGAAGTCACAAGTGTGCTTTCCGAAAATGATAAGATGATCGTGCTGCAACGACGAAAGTTCAGGCTCGGAGTTCACGTCAGCAGTGTTCAATGCGTTGCCTTATGGATGGTGAAAATCAACGTACATTTGTCACCAAGGGCATGGCAAGAAAACTTAATTCAAATTGCTTCAAACTTTCAACTGTTTCAATATCGTTCTTTGGTCACTAACACCCTGAAAATCTTGACAAGCGGGACTCCACAAGTGCAGTCTTGTCAACAGCTCCCAATGACGTTGAAACATAAGGGGGTTGCACTGGAAGGCTGCCAGGAGGGCATCCATTGAGAAACTCTTCAACAGCAAGGAAGAGCCTGTCCACATAATCTGCACAACCAAGACTTGCACTATATCATTAAAGAAGCAAGGAGGATGAGTGGTTCAGTTCCTTTATCCTAGGAAATAAGGGGAAGGGGGCTCAGTGCTCTCTCCCTCGACGATAGCCTAAAAACCCATGCCTACTTAATTATAGCTTGAAGTTTTCAGTCCTATACTAGGTGCCTAAAAGTACAAGCTCTGCGTTAACCACACTACGTTTAATAAGAACAGCTTGATGGCGCAGCTTGTCATCTGGCATGACCATGACATCACGAGTAGGCAAGTCATAAAATTAGGGAGTGGCAAGAGACGCTGAACGAAGATATGATTAAAGCTCACATAAGCGTCACGTTTGCAAAAAAAAAAGAAAGACATCACTAATCGTAATAATGTGTGCCTTTTCCGAGACTCGGAACAACAATCCTTTACGAACATGCAAAACAGTGCTATAATGCAGGTTAAAGGAGCACTGACACAAAAATTTTGCACCTTGTTTTTTTTGTTGCAATAGGTAGCTTACGACCCACTTATCACGGCTGGAAACCTCGTTTGCGCGAGTGCGCGACGGTTAGTTATTTACAGACGTTTTTAGAGCGCCCAGTCGCAGTTTCGGTTTCAAAGAGCACCGAGCTAGTCAGCAGTTCCGGTAGCAAGATAAACGCAGCTGGCCACGTGACCACGCAGAACTGTGACGTAGGCGGCGCGCGCGAGAGCGGGCGCGAGCGGGTGCCGCAGGCAAGGAGGAAGAAATCGCAGGTAGCGCAAGGGCACAACCAACAACCAGCCAACACAAAATCGTGACGTAGTTTGTTTACATTGCTACCGCGTTGATGTCGGCGTCGCGAGGAGCTCGCATCTCGCTCAGTCGTGCGGCATGCACTTTGAAATTGATTTTAAATATGTTCTAGGCTATATTTGCCCTTGATATTTCGTAAGCGTTGTCTATGTCTCCACATTCATCTATTTCACTCATTATCTCGCCTTCGAAATTTTGTGTCAGTGCTCCTTTAACAATATTGACATGGCTGTTAAACAGACACACAAGACTAGTAGTGGTTCAATCCAAATGCCAAAGTTCCAAAATTATATATTAGGCTAATCATCTCAGTGAAACTGGCCAATGCTACTGCTGATAGAACTCTGATATATCTGGCCTTTTTAATGGCACAGCTTGGCTTCCACGTTGACGTGAATTCTGCATTACAGTAAAAACGGTGTTTTCTAGATACTTTTTAGTTATAAAACACAGTTGAAACTCGTTTTAATGAAGTGATGAGCACCCTCACTCAGTTAAGTTAGGAAGGTCAGAAAATCAAGAAATTAATTTTCAATACTTCTGAAATCTACAGTTGTAACATAGCGGCACTCAGAAGCTGTCAAGCCATTGTATTTGCCACTAACTCCCACCTTCGTGTGTGAAAACTCTGAGGGTGGCCCAGACATGGAGCTTCTGACGTCACCCCGGCATGGGAGGCT
>JALIZH010001715.1:0-17018 GCA_030522465.1 Rhipicephalus appendiculatus | reverse complement strand
AATATTAATATTCATGTTTTTCGCTCCAAACGTCGCACAGAGAGCGTGCTGCCCTATGCCTACTGTGCGGTACGGCTACAGTGAAGCCTTGCCGCTGTAGTCACGGAACGGGAACAAAAAAGAGCGAAAATACGTCCAATAAGGTGACGAAAAATGAATTGATCAATGTGCGCTTAAGAGGTGCGATGCTTTCTACAAAGGAATGACCAAGATGTTAGCGAGTCAATGTGGCTGCCGCACATATATGCGGATGCGCTCATCTTTTTTACTGCAACACGTACCGCATCGACATTCTGATCTACGGAAGCACAATACAAACAAGTGTTTCCATGCCGCGCGAACGGAGACACTCATATCTGCGTTTATAAACAAGTCGACAAAGACAGATCACCGAAATTATTTATAACATGAACAAAAACGGCCTCACGTTCCGTCTTCCAATGTGGTGTTGTCGAAGCGTGGCCGAGTCAGAATCAGAGATGCGTGAAGAGGTCGTTGGCTCGAATCTCACTCGACCATCACTTCCTTCTTTAATGATTCTTTTTTTTTTGTCGTAGTGCTCAATATTTAGTCATCATTACCATCTGGGGTGTGATGCTAACTCTGAAAATCAAATTTAAATACTAATTTTGGACGGCGTTCTGTTATATTGCCTTGAGGTGTCTAGTTCTTTCGGAGGGTCCTGTACTCTGCTTCGGCCAAAGGTGTTTTAGTCTGTTGTGGTGAAGTACTTTCCTCGTCCCTGGGGCATTAGTATACTCTGCCTGAAAAAGGGCTGATTTACTCTGGAAAAGAAAGTTAAATATGGGACACGCAAATAGTCAACAAAAGAGAGTGCCCGGCATTCTCTTAGCTTTTAGAGTGACCCAGCGCGCGTGGACGCCGTCTACGTTGAGAATGAGTGCATGACGCTGGCCCCAACAACTCGCGCCGTTGAAAGACTACAGCTTTTCACCTTCCCGGTGAGGCGTGTCCAATTGAAGTGACTATCGCGTAACTGCTGGAAGCATCATACTTCATCTGCAGTTCAGACTACCGTTTTTAAGCCAACAAAAACAATTACATACAGTTCATCTAAGTGGGCTGCACACGCACTTTTTTCATGTTTCCACGCGCGGAAGCATGCTGCGCATTCAATATAGATGGAAATGTTATGATGACGTAGAAGGAAGTGCATCCCAAAATAACATCGTGCATATTCAGCAGTGCAGACACAATATACGGTCAACAAAGAATCGCCCTTGACAAGTAATTGCATCGCTCATTTTACGGGAGCCTGCACAATAACGCATAAACACTCTCAACTTGTTAACACACATTTTTGTTGGACATCTGCAACAGCTCCGCGGACCCAGACTGCGGTTGGAAATTTTTTGGCAGCCCGCTTTCGCAGAGCTACTTCAGACACCCAGCTACAGCTGTATAATTAGGCCTAATACCTACGAAAAGAGTACACTCACCGTTAACAGGTGCACGTTGTTCGTGTCCGCAGCTCCATGTATACGCCACCCTCCTAGAGTCCCCTTCGAGTGCGCACCCTCCGCGTACAATATTGGCGTGACCGCAACCGAAGATGTGCGTGTTCTCACGAACACAAAACCAAAAGATACCCAACCCATGCAACCAACGCAACGCATTGCAAAAGACCAAGGAGACCGGAAAAGGAGGCGGAGGCGTCGCGCCGCGGGGATGCCGGCCTCCGTGAGCGAGCCACGGCGCCACAACGGCGCTGAACGCCAAACGAGAAATATGTATGGTGCATACGGTGGGGTATTCATCACGAAAGTCATTCGAAATGTGCTTCACGTTAGTCAAGTGCCTGTTGTAGAAATGTTAACTCCCTTTTCGGCCTCTACCTTACAGAAGGGGTCAAATCCATAACCGAAGAGAGTCAGGGTGCCGTGCCCCTCTTCTGACGCTTTTTTCTTGTAATCTATCTATCTATCTATCTATCTATCTATCTATCTATCTATCTATCTATCTATCTATCTATCTATCTATCTATCTATCTATCTATCTATCTATTGGCATCTTCGGCTGGCGGCACTGGTGGCGTTTTCTGAGCACTCATGCGGTACCGTACATTGCCTGGGCACCGCACCTTCGGCTGGACCGGCCACAACACGAGTGCACGCCACCGCGCCACCGTAGAGATTGACGGTGGAGCATGGTGCAATTCCATCGTTCAGCGCGCGTTGGGAGACGACGAGGCGACGTTCCGTCAGTGCAGGTGTAATTTAAAGCTGGCGCTATCGCAGAATACGGTCGGACAGCAGCAGTATATCCATGCAGAGGCATGGCTGTGTAGTAGAACACCTGTTTGCCACACAGACGACCCGGGTTCGATCCTCGCTCGGACCCGAAAATTTTTATTATTTATTTTATTTGCATCTTTCTCGATTTTTCGGTCACGGACAAGATGATGATTTTTCGGTCACGGACAAGATGATGATTTTTCGCTCACAACCAACGACGCCGACGCCGACACCGACGCCGGAATTTCTGCGAAACGAGCTCTTTAACGCTATCGCGTTAAAATTTTCAGGGTCTGTGTGGCAAGCAGGTGTTCTACCACACAGCCATGCCTCTGCTTGGAAATACTGTGAAAATAACTTCCTCTGCTTGGAAATGCAGTGAAAATAACTTCCATGCTTCGCAAACGCAAGCGTCCTTTATATAGGCGTCACAATATAACATGTAATATCCCAGGAATATTGCGTGGTACAAGCGTACATTGCCATC
Organism: Rhipicephalus appendiculatus; assembly: GCA_030522465.1. Taxonomy (NCBI): domain Eukaryota; kingdom Metazoa; phylum Arthropoda; class Arachnida; order Ixodida; family Ixodidae; genus Rhipicephalus; species Rhipicephalus appendiculatus. The sequence goes on along the minus strand of JALIZH010001715.1, from coordinate 14,276 downwards.
GGGCGTCAGAATATGTGACTATCATAACGATTCCATAGTTTGAAGCTAGCCACCCATTACAAACGGCACACACCTTACTGCGCGTATTCCCTTAACATCACGTAGTGGGTACATAGGAAGTTCGAAAACATTTCCCACATTTGCCGCGCATAATTTCTCCTGGTTTAAAGCGTACTACCCATTACATAGTATGCACTAAGTGATTGAAGTACGCAGTAGGGACGGGATATCGCTATCGCGTTCAACTCTTAAAGGCTAAGCTTAAGGGTCCCCCAATTTTTTTCATCACATGCTTAACATCAAGGCTTGAACCTTTACAGTGTATACGGATTGCTTGTAGTTTGAGGTACCACAGTTAACGACGTTTCAATAAATTATACTTGTTGCGTAGGTGGAATGCACCTAGGCTACGGAAAAAGGAGGAATGCATAAATATACGGGGTGTTTTTGAGACAATACAGGTGTTTTATAGATAACCTATGCCGCTAAGGCTCTGTCGCGACTCATTAACCAAAGCTCGGTAATAACATTTTTTATTTATTGACTAGAGGGATGTTGCTTATATTAGAAATTTGTAATGCATGACGTTTTATGGGCTACCCACTTTTTCAAACACGCCAAATATTCAAGTACCACGTGATATCCAACATAAAATTTAAGGACGAATTCGAAACTTATCACACCCGGCCCTCACGAAGCGAGACCACTCTGTCACGTGAGACCAAAATTCAGCATTTGAGCTCCAGCGAAGTATTTCTGTCTCGACGTGGAGTTTGTGTGCGGAAACGAGATGAGCCTTACTGTCATAGGATTTTTATTAAAAAGTCTGTGTTATCTGAAAAAGCACCTTGTATATGCCTTACCTTGGCTTATATAGGACATCTTGCCATGTGTGCCGTTCTTTAGCCATGCGTTAAGGGGTCTTGAGGTCCTGTGGTAGAAATATTACATAGACTAGACAAATGGAAAGTTCTCACGTATGATATAGTGCTTCCCGCCGCAACGTTCTTGTTTCGTTACAAAAGAGCATCTTAAATTTTTTTTTAAGACGGCTAAACATACCCGGGAAAGTGTAACAAGATCGAGCTACATCTTTTATATGTCCTGCGCAAGAGACAATTTAATGTCAAGTGTTAACTAACATGTTCTTAAGGATTTGCCTCATAACGTCACAAAATAATATGGCAGGAAATTTTCGGAGTAGGATGGAAGCCTTTATTTCATTGGTATTCGAACGCAGCACAACAAAATTACTTCAATGTTAGGTTACGTGATGAACATGACACGACAGTGTCTCACATGAGCAAGCAATAAGATTAATCAACAATAGCATACAGTTAAACAGTATGCTAAGGCGTTTCTTCGCCGGCACTCAGCGCTAATGCGTAATGGCGACAGCCACGGCCAGGAACGAACTCCCAGCGCGAGCGGCGTCCTTTCTGGAGATGACCCACTAGAAGGCGCTCGAGAGTGGCAACCCATTTCTAAGTTCCAAGGCCTTCGCAGTGCTTTGATGGCGCAGTTCTTTGATGGACGCAGGTTTGGGAAATTCACCCGCTGCCCCAAGCTTCGCCGGATCGGGAAGAATTCCGTCCTTGGACACGACGTAACCTAGGATTATGAGTTGCCGTTCTGCTAATCGGCAGTTCTTCAGATTTAGTTGGAGGCCGGCGTTGCTCACACGTGTGAAAACTTCTTTTAGACGTTGGAGATGCGTGGAGAAATCCGGAGCGAAAACAACGACGTCGTGCAGGTAACACAAGCACGTGTGCCAATTCAAGTTGCGCAGAACTGTGTCAATCATGCGTTCAAAGGTCGCGGGCGCATAACACAGACCAAACCGCATGACGTTAAATTCGTACAAGCCGTCGGGTGTGACAAAGGCTGCCTTCGGTCGGGCGTCGTCAGCCATGGGTACTTGCCAGTACCCCGAGCGCAAATCGAGAGAAGAAAAGAATTCGGCTCCGTGGAGGCTGTCAATCGCGTCGTCGATGCACGGCAGTGGATAAACATCCTTGCGAGTGATCTTATTGAACCATCGGTAGTCCACACAGAACCGCACAGAACCGTCCTTCTTCGCAACGAGAACAACAGGAGACACCCATGGGCTGTCCGAGGGCCGAATTACGTCACGTCGGAGCATATCATCTACCTGCTCATTAATTACCCCATGTTTGGCAGGCGACACGCGATATGGACGTTGCCGTAACGGTGGCTGGGCTTCAGTGTCGATGCGATGCGCAACATTGGATGTGCGACCGAGAGAAGTTTGCGCGACATAGAAAGAAGAACGAAATTCTTGCAACACGCCCAGAAGCTGGGAACGCTGGACCGACGTAAGGTTGTCGGCAGTGGAGGGACCAAATACATCAGCAGATGACGGATCAGACGTGGGGAAACAGCACTGATGGTACGGGAACTCTGGGACAGTGCGAGTCATCGGGCATGTCCAGGACTTGTGCGTCGTCGACGGCTTCCACTCTGCCGAGACATCCCCTCGAACCAACGTAACAATGTTCGGGAATGGGTTGGTTAAAAAAATAGCGGTGTTGCCCTGAGTGACTTGCACGGTCGCGAAAGGTACCATCAACCCTTTCCTACTGCAACCAGGGTCAGATGGCGAAAGGAGTGCAATTGTGTCTGAGAGACCAGCGCAGTAGACCGACACAGCCGTTGACGAGCTTGGAGGCACTGTCGTATCGTCACTGTCGTGCTCAGTGCCGAGGGACTGGGCACTGGCGTCAAATGTGAGAACGGTCAGAGTTCAATTTCGGCGGGGGCACAATGAATGACGGCGTCGTGGCGGGAGAGAAAATCCCATTCCAGGATGACGTCGTGAGAGCATGCAGTAATGATGATGAATTCGACGTCCTGAACGACGCGAGCAGTGCACACTGCTGTAGGATGAATACTCTGCGAACTAGTGGTACGGAGGGACATCCCAGAAAGTGGCGTCGTCACTTTTCGGAGTAAGCGGGAAAGTTTTGCGTCCATAACAGGATACGACAGCTCCAGTATCGATAAGCGCAGATGCGCGAACACCGTTCACCAACAGGTCAATGACATTCGATGGATTTCTCTGAGGGCTTTCACAGTTCGATAGCGTCGAAGCCCTTGCCTCGTGGACTGCGACGACTAGTTTTCCTGCTCTTGAGCGGCCGATCTTGGCAGCATGGGTGGCGGGGATCGACGTCGTGGAGACGTGGACCTGCGAGGGGATGGAGCTGGGCGAGGCGTCAGTGGCATAGACGGGGGTGAGTCGTGAAAGGGACGGCTGAGCTGGCCAGCGACAGGTGACGTGACAGGAGGCGGCTGCACGCGAAAACAATAACGTGCCACGTGACCGGCGTAACCGCATGCAAAGCAGATGGGCCGGTTGTCGGATGTGCGCCATCGGTTCGCCGGGATAGGTCCCACCTATGTCGCAAGACCTAACGGACGGAAGAGCGGCTGGAATGACTGCATGGTGGGCTGATCTCGAGGCCTTGGGATGACGTCAGCATACGTAGCCGGCACGCCTGCTTCGGTGGACGGAGGTCAAGCGGCGGCTTCGGCGTAACTCCAGAGAGGCGGCCGCCGGAAGTACTTGAGGCGGCCTGGCGACAACTTGAGCGTAACTCTGGGGCACAGGAGCTGGAGGTTCTTGGTGGTACGCGGGCATGACCTCCGAAATTGCCTGCTCAATCGCTCGGCAGAGGGGAGGAAGAGGGGGTGGTCGCCGATTGTTGAACGCCCGGCAGGTGGTCAAAGGCCAGGAGAGAGAACTGGCGTGCGATTTCCTCAGGAATGAATGACTTCAGTTCTGCCAGCAACGCCGCCTGGTCAGAGCTGGCCAGCAAGCCAGCAAGCTCTGCATCTCGTGAAGGGGAGCGGCGGGTCATTGAACGCTGCCGGCGGAGCTCCTCGTCGCCCTGGCACAGCGTTATGACCTCGGCCACTGTGACAGGGTTTTTGGCGAGCAGCATGGTGAAGGCATCATCGTCAATACCTTTCATGGCGTTCCGGATCTTGTCAGACGCAGACCTGGTTCCGTTGGCTTTCTTACACAAGTCGAGGACATATTCGATATAACTGGTGCATGACGCACCGGCCTGCTGAGGACGTTCGCGCAAGCGCTGTTCTTCTTGCAGCTTACGAACGGCAGGGCGTGCAAAAATGCTGATGACGGCGGTCTTGAAATCGGACCAAGTCGCAAAATCGGACGCGTGGTTGTTCTCCCACAAACTTTCTACTCCCGGAAGGTAGAATACCAAGTTGGTCAACTTGGCGTCATCGTCCAATTTGTTAGTGACGCTCACGCGCTCGTAAAGTGCGAGCCAGTCCTCCACGTCGGTGCCACCGCCGCCAGCGAAGATGGGTGGATCGCGGATGCGTGGCACACCGGGACAAGGGGGGTGGCATGGGGGGAGGCGTTTGCTGAGAAGCGTCTTGGGGCATGGTAGAAGGCAGGGTACGAGATTGGAGCTCCACGGGCATCGAATGGGAGGGCAGCACTCTCCACCAATTTGTTAAGGTGTTTATTTGCCGGCACTCAGTGATAATGCGTAATGGCGACAGCCACGGCCAGGCACGGACTCCCAGTGCGAGCGGCGTCCTTTTTGGAGATGATCCACTAGAAAGCGCTCGAGAGTGCAAGCTATTTATAAGTTCCAAGGCTTCGCTACAAGTAGTTAGTTTATATGAGCCAGCACTAGCCAAACTTATTTAAAACTGGCCTCCATTTCAGCAACATGAGCTAGTGCTAGTCAATAATTACATAACGCTAGCATATTCTGCCCACAGCTGGCCCGCACTATCCAAAATTTGCTATCAGTGATTAAGCATTCACCAGTGCCCAAGATATGCGCCTCAGGATGGTACATGTAATTTCACGAATGGTAAGCAACTCTCATAAACGCATATAAATTTGATATTCTAACAGATGGAACGAGTTAGACGTCCTCTTGCCACTTATGTAATTGATGGCATAAATAAATCGTATGGTTATCATGCAGCTAATCTCGTGAAATGCTATTAGCGTTGTGTATCTCTCACAATCAAACACTCCCCCCAAGCAAATACCGCCACCTTCAAAAAGGATTCGTGAAATCTAGACGCTAACTGTCAGCTTCGACAGTCAAATACCGCTTCCATGAAAAAAATCAAGCAATATGGCTGGATTTCAATTGTGCAATATGGGCCTCCATGTCTGTTGACATTACGTATAAAAGAACATTACGCATATTTAGTACTGTCTGAAGAAAAGGGCAAACATGGAGGGCTTCCCCGGCTTGAGTAGAATCTTGTTAAAGAGATTCGTATACCTGGTGTGCTACACTTCACTACATTTTCTGTGTTTTATCTACTTCCTGGTTGGTACGGTAGCTGAGATATACGTCGTCTGCAGCGAGTTCAGTCAAGTTATTTTCCCCATCAGGCAAAGTGGTACCGCCGGCGAATCCCTTCCCCACGCCGGCGAAGCGCATGGGGAGGGTCATTCGTTAGCTCAACGAGGCAATGGCGCCTTCTCTTGGGGTCTCTGGAGTCAGCCGCGTGTATTCAAAACGTTTTTGCCAATTTTTAAGTTAATTATCTCGATTACTTGTTGGTTATTTCTGTTAATTATATTACTTTAGACCTTCTTCGTTCATTTGAACCAGGCATTTGAGCATTTTTTAATCTTGTTATGGCCGTTATTGTGCGCTTTACTGTGAGCGTGATCACGTGACTTGAGATGTATAGATGGACGACAAGCCGAAGCCTTCAAATGATGGCTCCAAGATGGTTCGAGAAATGCCAAGTTGGCACATAAAAGTGGTGAGGGATTTCTCTTGTAAGTTACTATCTTTAAACCTCATGTATTCAAAACTGAGTGTATCAGCATTGTTGTTTTATAGGACTTCATCCTATTAACTACGCCTAAATGATTGTATGTATGTGTGTACGTATGTATGTATGTATGTATGTATGTATGTATGTATGTATGTATGTATGTATGTATGTATGTACGTATGTATATATGTTTGTATGTATGCATGTATGTATTGTGGGAATCACGCCCATCACGCCGCTGGCATGACACGTGCTGCGCACCAGTGATGCGCGTGACCACCTCACGGGCTTTAAAAGCCGCAGCCGTGGCGCGGCCCGGACAGTTGGTGGCGGAACGCTGTGTGCGCGGGACGGGTGTGCCCCGCCGAGGCCAAGGTTAGGGCAGTGCGTGTGCCCGGGCTATTGTATCGCGTAGCCTTTTGGATAGTTCTGTTAGTGTTAATAAATCTTTATTTTGATAGTTCAACCAGCCAGCATCGTTTCACTTGGCAGCAAGACGGCGCGAACCCTTCATCTGGCGCCCAACGTGGATGTTGCCGCCTGCTGCCAGCAAGATGGAGACGGCGATGCAGAAGTTTCGCGAGGCGTTCCAACGGTTGGACGTGATGACCGCGGCCTACTTCGGAGGCGAAAGGGAGTTCGGGTCCCGACAGTGGCCGAGGGACGACGGGCGGCGCTTGTGGCACGGCAGACTAGCTCGCCGAGACACGTTCAAGGAGAGCCTGAGGCCGAGGTTCTTGGCGAAAGCAAAGATGAAGACGCCAGCGGTAAGACCAAGGAGGCCTTGGTCTTGGAGGCCGCCGAGAACACCCCGGGCCTTTTGGTGGCCCCTACCCCGAAATGTGAGCTGAGCATGTATGTATGTATGTATGTATGTATGTATGTATGTATGTATGTATGTATGTATGTATGTATGTATGTATGCACAATTACAAACGTATGTATGTATGTATGTATGCACAATTACAAACGTATGTATGTATGTATGCACAATTACAAACGTATGTATGTATGTATGTATGCACAATTACAAACGTATGTATGTATGTATGTATGCACAATTACAAACGTATGTATGTATGTATGTATGCACAATTACAAACGTATGTATGTATGTATGTATGTACAATTACAAACGTATGTATGTACGTATGTATGCACAATTACAAACGTATGTATGTACGTATCTATGCACAATTACAAACGTATGTATGTACGTATGCATGTACCTTTTAAACAAAAGTTGTTTCTGTTTGTTTAGTGTAATTTTTATGAAAACCTTGCTGATTTCCTTTCTGTCCCATTTTTATTTCTTGAGTATGTTTCCTACTGATCAAAAATGAAAGTAACCTTACACAAAATGTGCGCATTCAAAGAAGGTGTTTCATTTTACAACGAACAGGCATGAGCAAGAAGTTGGGAAATATGGAACCAACCAGCAAAAATAAGTGTATAGCACAGCGCATCTGTGTTGCATTGCTTCTACAAATTGCGTTTGTCGAATATGTGGATTTCAACTATTCCAATTCAACCAGCATAACCGAACTTTCGCCCGTGCCTGTACATACTTGTACATATGTGCGTGGTATTAAATGCGAAACATTTTTTTGCGTACCTTAAGCACTTCATTCTTTAAAATGCAGCGCGAAAAAGACGATACACAAGATGAAGGAGGACACATCACAAGCGCTGAACTAGCAGCTGTCGTCCTTATTAAAAATAAGAGAAGAAATACAAGCAGTTTCGCTGCGTGCGCACCCTCTACGCTGCAGAAATTGTCACGTTTTTTCAAGTAGGCTGATTTAACAATCATGAAGATAGATAGATGAGGCAGAAATGCAGGTATCATGATTTTCCTTGACGAGGAAAGCTTCGATGATTTCACGTGATCTTCGATCCATGTGCCTTAAGATGACATGCACGCTATCAAACAAAGGTTTACAGCCACATGGAGCGACAATGAGAAGACAAATGTGATGTGGGTGTGCCCTTCAATGTGTTGCTGTGTTGCCGGAGATATGTCTTACATATCTTTAACGTAATTTCGTAGCGTTTCCCTCAATAAAAAAATTACAACCCAGTCACCTTTCCTCGGCATGCTTCGCATAACATCGATTCCCATGGTACTTGGGATCTGCCAAATTTTTTCTGCATATTGTCATACGTGTTGCCAATTACTTTTAAGGGCCAAACCTAGTCGAGCTCAATACGCGGATTTTTGTCTGTGCACATGTCATCTGTACTGTAACTGCTGTTGATAAAAAAATAAACTTGGGTATAACACTCCCGTGTAGTTACCAAGAGAAGAGTAGCCGTCTATGACGCAAATGAATTTGCCGCAATCTTTTCCCAGACTTTTTCGATTGGGATGGTCGGGGGACCCTCACCTCAGAACTCGATAGCCTGCTAGAGTTCTTTATAACCATTGACAGAGGCAGTACACGGAGGTGCGAAACAGAGCAGAGACCAAGAGATAAGACACAAACGCAGCACTGTGCTTTGGGTATTTTCTCTCTGCTCCTGCCGTTTCTTGCTGCTGCGTGTGATGAATCCCACCCAACTAGCACGAAAACATGTCCCGACAAAGGTCGTCATCTTGGTCGCAAGCAGTTGGGTCACCGCGCGTCTCTAGGTTTTCTTGAAAACATCGTCATGTCTTGACTGGAGCTCGAAGACCCAGAGACGTCAGAAGTAATTGCCCAGGTATGATAATTGGGTTTCGGGACTAGGCGCTCTTAGCGATGGTAGTGGTTAGAGGCAAAAAAGAAGCTCTTATTTCTGAAATTCGTGAGGGAGCACGGCACAGCGCTTTTTGGTCTAAAGGGGAGTGAAATAAGTGAGCAGAAAGGCCACCTTCTCAAGCAAAGAGTGCCCGTGACGCATAACTGCAGGCTGTGCAACCTGTCGTTTCTTTAAAAAATGGGAAGGTGCTTGGCGATACTGTGAATCGTACCAGCGCCTCCTCTATTTTTCTGTGCCTGGGCGGAGGAGCGGAGCGCAATGGGAACCGGCTGTCGGCGTTAGTGCGGCTTTTAGCCGCTAGGCGCCACTACTCGAGTAGACCCGCCGTCGCGTCTTCGCTCGCGGAAACGACTGCCGTGGCTGCATTCGAAGTTGCGATATGGTTCAGTTTTCGGCTGCATTCGCGCTGTTTGAAGTATAATGGAAACTTGTACACGGGAATCATGAAGCACTTGTCGTTCTGGGCAACCATCCCATTTCATTGGCATGAGTCGTTCGCGGCTATTTGATCGAGGCGCTCGCGCGTCGGCTGCTAGGCTGATAGCAGAGCGCATGCCAGGAATGAGCGGAAGATTGTTTTAACGCGATAGCGTTAAAGAGCTCGTTTCGAAGAAATTCCGGCCGTCGGCGTCGGTGTCGACGTCCGCGTCGTTGGTTGTGAGCGAAAAATCATCATCTTGTCCGTGACCGAAAAATCGAGAAAGATGCAAATAAAATAAATAATAAAAATTTTCGGGTCCGAGCGAGGATCGAACCCGGGTCGTCTGTGTGGCAAACAGGTGTTCTACTACACAGCCATGGCCTCTGCTTGGATATACTGTGAAAATAACTTCCTCTTGTTGGAAATGCAGTGAAAATAACTTCCATGCTTCGCAAACGCAAGCGTCCTTTATGTAGGCGTCGCAATATAACATGTAATATCCCAGGAATATTGCGTGGTACAAGCGTAAATTGCCATCGGGCGTCAGAATATGTGACTATCATAACGATTCCATAGTTTAAAGCCAGCCACCCATTACAAACGGCACACACCTTACTGCGCGTATTCCCTTAACACCACGTAGTGGGTGCATAGCAAGTTCGAAACATTTCCCACATTTGCCGCGCATAATTTCTCCTGGTTTAAACCATACTACCCATTACATAGTATGCACTAAGTGATTGAAGTACGCAGTAGGGACGGGATATCGCTATCGCGTTCAACTCTTAAAGGCGAAGCTTGAAGGGTCCCCCCAATTTTTGTCACCGTTATTTTCCCTTGACTGAGAGTCGGTTTTTGACTGTCTGAAAATCGATTTTTTGAAAGCAGCATTTGCCGGGAGCTAATACTGAAAGCTTGGGCGCCTAAAGTCACTGATGTATACTACGGGTGTAGCACATACTCAAGTCATACGCTAAATAGCATAGTTCATGCGCTAAATTGCACGAAAAGTCTACTTCTAAGGGATCGATATACGTGATTATTCGATCCCACCGTAAAAGCTTTTGAGAATTCATTTGTTGCCAGAGAGAAAGCAGCAGCTGGTGCGAGAAAATGAGGAACTATGCCATGTGATTCCACCATTTCAGAGCAAAAAACAAACAAAAACAGATGCATATGCGGCGGGCTTCCTCCAACACTTGCCGATGTGTGTGAACACGAGCTGTTGTTTCAAGTCTAAAGCCGCAGTGCCGACTCTAGACTTGAGCCTAATGTGATAGGCGTGAAAAAATGTGGCCTGTTTTCTCATTAATTCATTTTTCAGTTGCTTGTGCTCATCTTTGTATTTTTCGATGGATTGTTGTAGCGTCAGTACCTGGCTCTCCTCAGTTCTTTCTTTTCTCGTCCATTTGGCCCTTTCGGTAGTGAGCAAAGTGGAGGCCGTATGGCCGTCGACCTGGACGCTTTCGTCGCATGAAGCAGCCTGCTCAGCCTTATGCACGCATTCATTGGCACTACTGTACAGGATGATTGCAAGCTGTTTCGCCGGTAGCGCATGTGGTGTCCATTGGCTCCGATTATTCAGCTTCGCGACCTAATTTCAGCATTGCGCATGGCAGCAGTCGCGAGGCAGCGATCCTACTGGTACATTCACTCATTGACTGTTCGGACGCAGCACAGTCACGTTTATTGATACTTGCCATCATCGCGGGTAAAGGCGACGAAGGCGGTGCTCAACTTCCTGAAGACAATAGACTTGGACCGGCGGTTATAGACTAATCGCGTTACCAAGACACTGAGATATGTGACTTTGTGTGTGCGTGCTCTCATCTCCTCGTTCCTCTCTCTTTCTTTATCTTTAAAACTCCCTCATCCCTTTCCCCAGTGCAGGGTAGCATACCGGTCCCTCTAGACTGGTTAACATCCCTGCCTTTCCTTTCTCTCCTGTTCCTTCCTTCCTTCCTTGCCATGCTTGGTTCAGTTGTTACCTTGGGCTGCAAACGTGAAGGGTCGTCTGCAAAGACCGACGCTAATGCATTCTTTTTGAGCCACTGCTTCTTATATTCTATGAAAACTTCGGATCGTAAATGACGGCCACATATTGTAGTGTAGTCTGAAGAAGTATTTGGGGACCAATTATGCCTCTTATTAACTCCAAGCCACCTCTCCTGAACACCAGCGGTAGCGGGAATTTCATAGAACGACAGCCGAACAGTGCAAAGCCTTTAGATGCCTCATAAAACGCGGGAAATTGACCGTCGGCGGCGTCCAGCGGCGTCTCGCGTTGGCGGCGTCAACACGAGTGATGTAAGGAATCATCAGTACGTGGTAACGTCCTCATATGACGTCACAGATAATAAAATTTTGCGACATCGTGATGTCACATAACGTGACGTCGTCATATTACATCTTCGCTTGGCCAAAATGGGCCGATCACGGAGGCAGTGCATAACCTGCTCAGGTGCTGAAAGCAATTGCAGTGCATCCGATGCCTGAGGCTTAATTAAGAAAACCACGTTAGGTGAAGAAATATCTCGCAGGGGTAGCAGGAGATGCTTGAATACATTGACTGGGAAGAAAAAAGAAGATGGCTTTTTCTCCTTTCAGTCGTCTTAGGTGAATACATAAAGGAACCTGTGAGTTTTTTTTTCTTTATAAATAAAGGGAAATAAAAAAAAGACAATTATGATTTCCTTCCGTTTGATTTGCAGAGCGGTACAAAACAGCGTGGCATAGTGAAGCATGCAAATGACGTGGTTGCAATAGACTGAAATAGGAAATAAAACTCGAATACTATCACACTCGAATGCAAGTATTGAACCGGCAGCACGGTCTGACAGACTGCCTGCGGAATACGTACAGTGGGCATGGAGAGAAACGCGAACATGCGGCATTCACATTTTTTGCTGTTTCGCATTTATTTTTGGGCGATTTTAGCCTGGAGTGTCATCCACGGTACATTCAAAGACCATCTAGCATCTTTTTACTTCCACCACTCTCAGAGCGTGATGAAAATTGCGCGCCGCTATTTTCGCGTTTCTTTCCGTCCCCCCTGTTCATGTGAAAGCCTGCGAGAAGCATGATTGCAATTAAACTTTGATGCAAACGCGAATTCGTGAGCTTCGTAATACGCGCGGCCGTTCAGCGCCAGCGTCCCGTAGTCTACTCGCACAGCGCCGCCATGCGGCAGCGGCGAGCGGAGGCGGAAGCGCGCGCTCGACGGCCCGAGGAGAGCGTTCGCCCAGGCACTGAAAAAATAGAGGAGGCGCTGATCGTACTCAGTACCTCCCGCATTGTAGTCGGTCGCTGTAACCATTGGACTACCGCGGCAGCCCTTTACATGCTAGGTGGCCACTGTAGTACTTACGTCACTGTTAATATATCTCCTTTCCCATCAAAGTGCGTCTAACGCAAAACATCAGGCAAAACTCGATAGAAAATGGAAAAAAAATTACACCATGTCCCGCTAAAGGGAACCATGCGTAGATGCCTGGAGGAGAGAGGGGGGGAGCGTAGGAGAGGAGGTGTGTTGAGAGTGTTCGCGCATGTGCAGTTATGATCAGGAAGCACACCACCACCACCACCACCACCACCGGATTCAACTTCGCCATAAGCTGCTTCGCATCTAAAAAAAGCTCGGAATTCATAATGAATTCCCCTGAGGCTACTCGAAGGCGAGATCCATCGAGTGTAAATACATTACTGCGCAATTAACATCGACGTGCGATATTAACTAATGAACTCTCACTAATTAACTATCACTAATGTCACTTTCACTAATGAAATCGGTACTCAGTTTGTTTTGATTATCCTCCAAAACATAAAGTTTTAGTAATGAACTCATTGCCCACTCAATTTGCTTCGATTATCATATATAAGCACAGTCATACTTTCGCTTGTTTTTGTGTAGCTTTCGCTGCAATAGACCTTAGTAAGTAACGCAAACGAATCTTTTTTTATGCTCTCCAAGCAACCGATGCCGTTCCGCGTAAGCTTGCCATGACGTCGGCTGCGCCAGCGGATCGTCTTCCTAATGTTTTTCTCTATCGATTCGTTTTCACTCTTTCGAAAAGACGATGTGAGAGGCACGCAAACGCTGTCTGTTTTTTTTTTTTTGGCTATTCGTGGGAGCGCGCAGCAAGCGCCCTTCGATTCAGGAGGAATGTGTCATCATGTCACCTCAGGACGAGACACGTTAACGCGACTTGAGTTATTTGAAAGACGAAGTGACTGCGTAGTATTTTCTGAAAAGTATAAAGACAAAGAAACATTCCGACGAATCTTCTTCGTTTTAAGTGTTCATATATCTAGGCGCATACGCTAGTGATACATCTCTCTGACTGCTGCTTTCTATTGCTGAACAGTTTAGCCATAGGGTCGAAAGCAGCTCCTATGTCTTGTACTATACTCATTCAATAAAGCTATTAAGGGACTATGCTTTGTACGAAGATCTTTGTAAGAAATGCAACCTTTTACGTCTTGCTAAAAGACACCCTGATGGCCACCACTATACCGCGCTTGAATATGCCTCTATAAGTTTAGTGCCACAGCAGCTTCATGAAAATAACTTAACTGGTGGACGAAGGGGGAGACGTTCAAGTAACATCTTCAAACCTTCAATGTATCAATTTATGTGCGGTTTCATAGGCGCGATGCTTCGCCACTACTTGGTGAGGTAGCGCACGGATTCTTGCTTGACGCCACCGAGCAACAAGATCTTTTTTTTTCATGTTACCTATGGTCTTTGAAGAAACGCGAGCACTTGGCATTGCGTAGGGCCCGCGGAGGCCTGCTGCAATGTGGCAGCGCGTAAGCGTTGTAGCAGATACGCGGAACTGGAAGCTGAGATGCTGCGAAAAGACATTGGCTCTCATCGTATACTCTCGACGCTAGATGCTTTGGGTGCTGCCTTGCTATCTTCGGCGCACATTTCTTTCTTTCCTTTGTCATTTCATCGGCTTTTTGTGTTGCCTCTTTGCCCTCAAAAGTCACGAGTAAGTTAAATTCGTACCGTTGCTATCGTACTCCTTCGAGATAGGAGAATGGTTGACTAAAAAATTGCGTAGGAAAGAGAAAGGTTTGTGAATTCGGCCCCAGTTTCTTCTGGAGCCTCAACTTGTGGGAAATGTGGATGTATAGTTGTTTAGCGTGAAACAATAAACAACACCTTCCTCAATTTTCTATTCGATAAAATAAAACTCTTATTCAAGGGACGAAATGACAACTACCCCCAAAAGGGCCGTAAGTACACAAGCCCCATAATTGTCCCTTTACTGTTAAAAGTGCGGTCGCTTCTCCATCA
>JALIZH010001712.1:0-31583 GCA_030522465.1 Rhipicephalus appendiculatus | reverse complement strand
TAAAAGGCATGGTCAATAGCGAACGCACGATAAAGAGAAAAATCTGTCTGGACAGACGTCAAAGCAGTCAAGACGTGTCCTTAAATGAAGCGAGCGAGTCCGATGTGGAAGCACGTAGCCACTGGCTGCTAGCTGTGGTGATATTTGCCGAAAACAGCGCTGGAATCTTGCCGCGTATCCGTCTCGCACACGTTTTTGACTTTCCTCCGCACATGTCCACACACCGACATTTCTTGAAGAATTCTGCTGGCCGGGACGAAAAAGCCTTCTCTCGCTACAACTTATCCTTCCATCGAGCTGGCTACCCCTTCCCTGCCTGGTCAAGCAAGTTTCGCGACAATGGTGGTGGTGGTTGTGGTTCGAAGAAGGAAAAAGGCGCCTAATTTCTGCAGCCCGGTCGGGAGCACGGCGCAGCGCCTATGCGACAATGACGCACCGGACGACAGGAGTAAAGGCGGGGGGGGGGGGGGAGGGGTAGAGCTGGAAGAAGACGAAAAAATGCTGACTCTCCCTTCTTAGGAGCACGGCTCAGCCTCCGACAGTAGTGTGCGCCCCCCCCCTTCCCCCCTCCGTATCCTCTCCCCCTCCACAGCATGTCGTCTGTGGGCTACGTGGATTTTTTTCAATGCATCGCTTGTTCCAAGTGTCGCTACGTGAAAACTTTCCGTACACCATGTTGTAACCGCATTTTTTATCGTATTTCCCGTGCAATAACAGTAACATTAATGAAATCCAACGTGTGACGGAATCCCGTTTGGTCGGGAGGAGGCATTGCAAAAGAAGAAGAAACGCCGACCACAATAAAATCAATTTAAAACAAATTAAACGAGACGTTTCGGCTCCCACACGGGGAGCCTTGTTCAGAAGTGAAGTTCAAAAAAAAAAATCTCTCCCTTCTTAGGAGCATCTATTTTTTTTTTTTTTTTTTGAACTTCACTGTGAGCAAGGCTCCCCGTGTGGGAAGCCGGGAACGTCTCGTTTTGTTTTTAAATTGTTTTATTGTGGCCGGCGTTTCTTCTTCTTTTGCAATAGTAACATTAAATGCGACTGTTTCTAAACGCACGTGGGAAGCAATCGTTGAACGAGATTTTTACTTCAAAATGATAGGTATGGGACAAAAAGACGGCGATGAAGTGAAAACACGAACTGGCAAACACGTGTCAAACACGTGTTTTATGTTCGTTAACGATTGTTTGTCTTGGTGGGCTAGTTGATTTGGAAGGATTTTACCGAAAAAACGTGTCTACACTTCTTCCCGGTCTTTCTTGCGCCATACCTATTTTTTCTCAAGTAATGAACAACGAGCTCAGCAACACTCCTTGTTGAGCTTTTACTACTTTCACAAGGCAAAATTATGTGACATCACTGAAGCAAATGCGTTTGTTACGCTTGACCACAACATGCGCGTGTGTAAATACGTGCACACCCACAGAACAAGAAACTATTCGTGCAGTTTATAAGCACTCACACCATGCGGTCAGCGGCTGAAAGGATGTAAAGGATATAGCGCTAGAAATATGATGTAAGGCACGGTTTATGCACAGATTTAGTATTCACATAAAACTTCTTCCGCTAAATGTATTCCTGCTGGAATGATTGGGCGAATCCTGATGCTGGATATATCAGTAAGGTCTACCGAACAATGGCAAAAACATTTATGAAAGAGTTGGACTTTGAATGTAAGTTCAGTTTTTGTAGCGTTGAACAGCTCGTCAACGAAATGGCCATCTAATGTGAGTCAGTCTGAAGGCCGCTTTTTTGGGTAAAAAAGCCACAGTGCCAGTGATACCTGTTAGTTAATGTCCTTGCAGAAACTAACAAGAGGATGCACGCTATTTACTCGGCGTTACTTCACGCCCCGAATAGTACATGCGGCATTAGCACGATACAATGAATGCATGCACTTTCTTATTTTTGCTAGTACGCCAATCCATGTAGCAGCTTTCTGCAGCTTAGGCGAGTAATATTCAAGCGCTTAATGCTCTATGGCATTACAAGCTTGTGTTCGACGTCGACGTACAGTAGATTGCCAACATGTCAGCGACGGTTTTATTTAGCCGCTCGGTGAGGCCATTCGTCTGCGGATGATATAGTTGCGGTTGCCCGTCGGTGACTTGTATGTCAAGATGGTTTGCGTTATTTCCGCCGTAAAATCCGTACGTGTCAGTGACGACGACTTTTGTAGCGCCGCGACGCAGGAGGACGTTCTCAACAGGGCAATATATAACTGTCTGAAGGAAGACAAGAAGGTATTCCAGCTTCGTCGATGAAAGCTAACCAACAATTGACCCAGCCAACATTACTTTAAGAGCGGCAACAACACGGGAAAGAAGGCCCAATTCTGCCTGTGAAAGCCTTCAGCTGCCGATATCAGTTGAAGCATCTGATACACGGCAGAATGACGGCAAGCTCGGCCCAATGTTGCCGGTGAAAGCCATCGGCTAAGCCGATATCGGTGGAAGTACGGCGGGACGCCGGCAAACTCGGCCCAATGTAGCCGGTGAAAGCCATCGGCTAAGCCGATATCGGCGGAAGTACGGCGGGATGCCGGCAAACTCGGCCCAATGTTGCCGGTGAAAGCCATCGGCTAAGCCGATATCGGTGGAAGTACGGCGGGACGCCGGCAAACTCGGCCCAATGTTGCCGGTGAAAGCCATCGGCTAAGCCGATATCGGGGGAAGTACGGCGGGACGCCGGCAAACTCGGCCCAATGTTGCCGGTGAAAGCCATCGGCTAAGCCGATATCGGCGGAAGTACGGCGGGAGGCCGGCAAACTCGGCCCAATGTTGCCGGTGAAAGCCCAACATCGGCTGAAGGACGGCAAAATTGGCCCAATGTTGCCGGCGAAAGTCAACGGCTCCGCCCATATTGGCTCCATGCCGGCAACGACGGACCGTGGTTGGGCCGCCCACAGCCGCCTTAAAACCAATATCGGCCCGACGTTGTGTGCTGCCTGGGTAATATAGTATCATGACTTGTCATGAGCGACGTGACTTGCATTCCACGCTCATGGCACGCTCGCGGCCGTTTCGTTAGCTTGATATACACCAAACTTGGTATTGAGTGACGTGACTGTAGGATGAACATTATCGACAAGCGGTAATATGGAAATCATGACTTGTGATGTGCGACATGACTTGCATGCCACGCTCATGGCGTGCTCGCGGCCGTTTCGTTAGCTTGAAATACACCAAATTTGGTATCGAGTGACATGACTGTATGACGAACATAAATGACAGGTGGTAATAGGGAAATCATGATATGCCATGAGCGACATAAATGACTTGCATCCCACGCTCATGGCGCGCTCGCGGCCGTTTCGTTAGCTTGATATACACCAAATTTGGTATTGAGTGACATGACTGTATAACCCACTTAAGTGGCACTTGGTAACATGAAAATCTTGAAATGCATGTCATCTACAACGCCAGTTACATGCCACGCTCATGGTGCGCTTCCATCCAGTTCGCTAGCTTGATATACACCAAAATTGGTATTGCTCGACGTGACTGTGTGACGAACATAAATGACAAGTCCTAACATGTAAAACATGACATGCAAATTATGTAAAGCATGATTTGCTCCTTCCTGGCTGCTTCGCATTACATCGATTCCCACCGTGCGTGGGATCTGCCGGCTTTTTTTTTCTCTGTCTCTAAAAAAGTAAGTAGTCCGTGTGTCTACTTCGGCAGGTGCTGTCTCTCTCTTCCTTTCCGATTCCTGTATTTATCCTTATAACAGTGTGTCTCGGTGATGTATAATAATAGTAACAGCTCTTTTTTGAAAGTACGTGACTGAAATTGTTCTCGTAACACGGAACAAATTGAAGGTCGTGGTGTTCGACTTCGGAATATACTACAGAGATAATTACGCAGCTGACCTGGAAAAATATGAAGGTAGGGTATCTTCATTCCGTCAGCAGGGGCTCTACATGATGAACCACTAGTATTCGTATTACTTCGTGTAGTTTAGCGTAAGAAATTCCATTTTCTTAATGACGCGCTCTATCCCACCTTTGTTTGCTACATTGCTTCGTTGCATTTTTGATGCCACATATTTTCCGAATTCTCGTCTCTATTTTCTTGCTCTTCCGTGACATTGTATAATTGATGGACTCCATAGTGTTATCGTTCGCATCAGCATTTCTAATGGCAGCGATATATTAACCCGTGTGGACAACGCTAACATCTCCAAAAACGTAATGTGATAAACTTGCTATTAATTTTTTACTGCGTACATCCTGAAGCATTCAGCAACGTCTTTTTGCCTTCTTCACGATCGATGAATGGCCTAGTGGTTAATTTTTCGTGCGAAATACGATTAAGTCAGAGGACAGTGTAAAACAAAGTTTGTCTTTATTTGCCAGTATTAAGGTTTAGTCATTCGATGCATACATCTCCCCGACATGTTGACGGTACCAGTTCCCCAATCATGGACTACGCACTGGCAGCCGCCCGGGCAGCCGTGTGGATTGTTGCTGCTGTCGTAGTAGCACTGTGTGAATGAAAAAATAAATGAAGATTATTGATAAAATGTTTCAAATGAACAGCAGTAAACGAGCTGTTATTTCTTTGTGACCACAGAACTCACTACATAGTTAATGCGGCTGCGATCGAAGTCATGCAGTACATTGAAATAAGACGCTCATTCAAGAGATACAGTTTGCAACAGAATCTAGGCATATATTTCGCTTATGCATCGCTTGATATAACTTTGGAAGTAAAGTACCTTTCATTGCAACTTATGAGAAGTTCGTGATTCACGCGTACGCTTTCTTATTCAACAGCGAACGCATATACTAGTATTGCGTCATCTCGCATTATTTTTGGCCCGTTTCTCTGTTCATTATCACTATCAATAAATATGCCCACCGAATCAAGCATCGCTGCCTATTTTCACGTAATACAACATCAATGGTCAATACTTACTACAAATTGTCAAATGTATTGTACTATACGATCCGTCAAGGCGTAATGGCGGCGCTAGTATGGGCAGCTTTTTAGGAAGGCATACGTCAGACCCAGTAACAAAATATCTGTCGTAAACGCTTCAAAGATGACCGTGCTTGAAAACACAATGCTTACAAGAGTCACTCGTATGGCTGAAATATTTGTTTATTGTGGGAAAGATATATCCATCTTAAAGACCATCTACAACCAACAAGGTCAATGGGACTACGGAAGATTATAGTCATATCAGGGCGCTTTGTGAAAAGAAAGTGTTGCACCAGACTTTCAAATCCCCAAGTTTTCAAGTCACTCACCAGCTGATTGCAAACCACCGCAGTACATGTACACCGGTAATACCTGAAATATTGTGTTATATGATTAGGCCCTATAGACGATGCGTGCACGGGAAAAAAAACACGCTTATAACACCAGAGAATGACTGCTTGTGTAAAGTGCGCGAGCACTGGGTGTGTGGAACGCGCTTTGGAGAGAAGCATACGCATCAATATTTGTGCACAGCGTAAAACCCGCATCAACACTACTTTCTCCCTGGACTAGATACCATATTTCTATAGAGCCAGGACACCAGAGAAAGCGTCGGGCATGAACAGTGATACCTGGCTGCTACCATGCTACGTTGATGAGGAATGGCGCTCAGTCGTGATGACGATGAGAAAAGTGTGCGCATTGCGCGCACTCCTACGTGCACAAAATGGCATTTATTTTGTTTCTCGTATATGTTCATAAAAGTCAACTTCAGGTCATTACATGAATGTCCTTGGAGGGGGCTAACGAGACTGCAAGAAAGTCCGAGTAAAAGTTCTGGTTTACCAACCCAAGTTAACAATCTGCGCAATCACGTAAACAGAATCCAAGGTATCTAAACATGTACAATTAAGATTAATATTGGTCCTGTCCGAGTTAAACTCGCCGATTTCTTTCTGGTTGAACCCTTATTCGGATAGATAAAAAATTTCTATGTCTGCTAAACGGTCCACAACACTCAAAAAGTTCGAGAACCGGTTAGTGGCAGTAAACTTCAGCTTGTTCTATGGAGACATGTGGCACAGTGCCTGTGGCTTTTGCAGATGACACATGCCCCGAAGCCGTATTAAAAAATGAGCTTCTTCATTCATTGGAGGCTGCGCCTGACACTGTTGCATAGCTATAAACACAGCTTGATGCCCTTTAGCCGCAGGAGGCGCATTTTTTATAAATACGACTGCCTTAGGCAGTAGCGGAGAAAGGCGGATCGCCCTTTCGACGCAGCCGTTTCGCGCCGTGCTTCCCACGGTTCTTTTTAACTATATGGGCACTCACTTCCGCATAAGCGTACAAATGTGTGCGGGCGTCTGAATAGCGAAGTCTTGAAATTCGTTCCACGATGATCATTCAAGCAAAATGACTCAGCAGGTCAAAACCAAATTGAATGTTTTCTTCCCTGTAAATTACCCACTCTATTTTCGCGAAATCGCATCTCAAAATAGGAGGAAAGATTTGATAGAGTTTCGACCGCATGATTGAGATAAGAAGTGGTAGCCATCAAGCAAAATGACAACTACTCTAAGACATACAGGATGACTAAGTATGTGCCTATATTTCATGCAGAAAGAGTCCGCTGTTCTTTGTTACACTTAATACAGGAAGCGAATTGGCATGCATATTTTAGATACGGTGAACACAGCCGCTGCATAAAAAAAAGGTGCGGCCTGCTGATTCACGTTGCCGTCAAAGAGCGAGAACTTCTCGGCTGAGTTGACAGTTGCGGCCACTGTTTTTTGTGAGGGCGCCACTGCTCCAGTATACAAGGCCGACGCCAGTTCGTGTTACAATGTGGTTGCGTCAGGATTTATGCGTGTCCTTGTGCTTTTTCGTGTGCTTTCTCGTGTGTGTGATCATGTGTGTGGGCAGATCGCCTCATATTTCCTGTGCTTGAGTATGGTTTTTCGATGTGCGCGTGTGTGGCAGACGATTTTGTCCTGTGGTGTTATGTCGCGAAACTGTGCAACTCGAACGCTAGAAAAGACGCTACTGAGAAGTACCATGAATTCCCCTGTGACCCGCGCTGTCGGGAAGCGTGGCTGAAGGATATTTCTCTCCAAGAACCGTCAGTGAAAGGAAGCATCTGGGAGCCAAGCGGCACGCCGCTGCTATATTTATTACATTTTACTTAGAATGACTATACGAAGAACAGGAAGGTTAGGCTTTTGCTTCCGACTGCAGTACCGACTCTGTTTCCTGGTTATCTGCACTATATGCAAAAAAAAAAAAAACGCGCAACCCAGGAAACGCCGGCGAATGAATCCAGCTGATGACACAATAGTTGGGGCAGGTGATTTTGAAAGCTCAGGGAGAAAGCCCCAAGATCAAATGCTCCTCGCACCCTGTGAAAGGCTAGTTCTAAGCGCTCGTTCCACAGTCGACCTCAGAATCGTGCACAGACCGTAGCTTTCCTGTAGATCAGGCCTCTCAAGCTACATTACATCTTGGATATCTCTTGAAAGAGTCAAGGGAAACAGTGAACAGATTAAAAACGAAAGTTTTTCGTCAAGGAGAAAGGTTGAAAAATTTTCAGGCCCATCGAGATGAAATTAAGGAACGCCTTTTTACTCACGATTATTCGTAATACATCACTTCTTTTTTTCACAAACGAGTGCTAAATCAGGCGCGCGCCGTCGCTTCCATACAACAGGATCAAATCACCGAGCCGACCACTGCCTTAACCGGGTGAGCAACGAAAAAAAAAGTATCAAAAGGCGCCCAGGGCGTGACCTTACCCTCTCCACCGGAGACGCCGTCGCGAAAGCCTAACGCCCGCGCAAGATCGGGAAAATTCGAGAAATCAAAGGGGCGTCGACCAAGTCCGCAGACGAACCGGCGAGAAGAATATAATCCTTTCCCTTAGCTCCTGCTGTGGCTATGCTACTAGTGCTACGACTGGCTACGTGCTACGCGCCGAAGAATCATGTGGAATATTCGTGAAATCGGGGAGGAGCCAAGCGAGAGACGGTACGACAGGATAGTGAAGTCGGCGAAGAAGTTATGTCGTTCGAGTAAGACGTGTAGTGCGGTAAGTCGACCTTGAAGAATCGAGTGATGACGGCGTAGGAGCACTGTTTTGAAAAGTGTCGCCGAGGCAGCATGTAACAGAACTATGACGAAAGTTAATGACGAGGACCAGCGCCAGAGAAATATTCCAGATGCGTTCAAAGAATTGTGGAATGGACATGTTTGGGGAATATTCAAGGCCTCTTATTGTTTTTGATTAGTTTGTAATCTATGAGATTGTATTTGTGGCGTGATAACCTTGTTCCCGTTGTTTTAAACACCGTCTAAATGATATTGTGACTTGTAGTTGATACCTGCCGAGTGTGCATGTTTGTGATGCTTGTACTGCCTTAACTGAGAATACAATTGTGTTGTCACCTCTTGGCTCTGACTTTGTCTTCGCGCCACAACCAGGCTTCGCTGGCGCACTAAAAGGACCTACACTTCGATTGTCCGTGCTTTCGTGGTTCGTTCCGGGTTGCCAATACGTCAGCCCTTGGAATCTGTCTGGCGATTGCCTCCCCATAAACGGCATCAAAGGATTACAAAAATCCCCGATATCCAAGGAGTGAAAGCTGACGATGGGGCGAAGCACCGTGCATCGGATCGTGAATATCCGTGAAATGATTATATATTGTTTATGACAATGTAGTCTTGGATTTAGATTTTTTGCCGCACCCGAGTACGGTCTATTTTTAAACCACATGTGCGCTCTGTAGACGGTTTTGTGCACAGATGTTTCGCAGCTGCGTTTCGACTGTTCGCTACGGCGCACGAACGGATTAAAGAGGGAGGGGCATTGTGAGGTCTTAAAGTGCTTCGCCCCTAAAAATCTTGTGCCCATACAGTATTATCAAGCTTCACACGACAGGTCGAGTTTCTCCTCTCTGCTCGCTATCCGCAACACATGTTCCGTAGCACGTCAGAAAGCCTGCTTAAAAAGCTAAGATCCCCAGAAAAGCAAGAGAAACGTTTGGACCAAAAGCCGCATTTTGTCATACCTTATTTACACTGTCTGTTCCACAACGTTAAGAAGGCCGCAGAGGGGTTTAGAATACGCGTCGTCTTCTCCGCGCCTTGCAAACTTAAAAATGTCTGCCATCTTCCTCCAAAAAAACAAGCAGAGATGGTATGCAAGAAGAACCATCAGATAAAATTCACTAGTTCCAATTCCAACGTAACTTGAGAGACACCACTTTCGTGTAGTCGGTCTTACATAGGCCGAACCGGCAGATGTTTAAATCAGCGTTCACAGAAGCACAACCGATCTTTGCGCGCCGGCATGGGCAGCAATCTCGCCCTCCATTGCAAGAGGTGCGATAGCAAGAGTTGTTTGCCTCATCTGGAAAAAGACCAAGTTCTTATTGAAGGCCAAATCGAAACTGAAAGAGAAGTTATTGAGGCGTCTTTCATTGCAAATGGGGGAGATAGCTGTGTCAGCTCTCCTTCGACATTATTATGAAGGGACGAAATATAATTCTTAGACGGAAACATCAGGGCACTTCCTCATACATGATGTGCAAGCGCATCTTTGTGTCATTGCGACTGTTGCTTGCTCTTTGTGTGTTGTTTTTTTTACCAATAAATTCACCTGCTTTCCGTAAATAAATTCAGTTGGAAGTTGTGCGCTCTGTGTGTGTGTATGCGTTCCTGCTTTCGTCATGTGTTAATAACGCAGTTCAAACCTTTTTGAAACCATGAACCGACTAGCCCAACCACGTGCCTTGCATCAGTGAAACTTTTCATTTCAGGTGAGTAAAGCAGGCAGCATTCAAGGAGAGTGTTGAGGCCCACTCTACCAAATATTAGCAGTCCTAGAGCAAAGTGTTCATATATGTGAAGTAATAGGCGCTTCTAATAACGACTTTAGTATTGAAGCTTTAATATGCAACAACAAAAGACGCGTTATTTACGGCCTCATTAGAATCACTGTCATGCGTACCAATGCGTCTGTGGAAGCGCTTCTCCATTAAACAGCTATACTGGAGCAGTGGCATCAGAGCGGGCGCGATCGAGGTGAACTAGGCCCAAGACGCCGCTTGCGCGCCGCGCAACAGGCCGCACCTTCTTTTAAAACGAAATTGTTTTATGCCGGGGCCCACCAAAACTTCAGTGACGTATTTCCGTCGCGGAAATGACGTTGAAAAAATGTACGCGATCAGATGTCAAAAAAAATTCCGTCAACAGGCATCGAACCTATGACCTCTCGGTCCGCAACAACACACGTGCCGAGCACGCTATCCACTGCGCCACGACCAAAAACTCTGACTGCCTGAAGAACGGGCCTTTATATCTACCACTTTCATCACAGTGCTCCTGGTCAGCGGGGTAGTGTCCCTCTCTTAGGAGCAGTAAAGTAATTCATCATTACTGTGGCTTCCGCGATTAGCTGCCAGCTGCAACGCGTGTTGCTACGTGTCCGTCCCAGTCGGCGCATCTTCAGTAGAAGTGCAATTTTGTCAACGCCTTAACGAACCGCTAGGTGGCGACCTTATCCCAAGCGTCGGCCTCGCTCATAGCGTCCATCCAAATAAAAAATGCGACACGCGCCTCCCTCCAGTGACTGTAATACCATGTTCCTCGCTTACGATCGCCCCGAGAAAAATCGCGGCCTGGTTACCTGGGCGACAAGATGCGCTCAGCGTTTCCCTCTTGTCCGACCATTGCGTTCTATCACACTTCAACATGCCGCAGGGAGGCGACGTTAGCCCAAGTTCTGCGTCCCAATGGCGACGCTCTTCTGGCCTCGCCTTTTTTAAAATGCGAATGCATTTCTTAGTCGGGCTATGTCAGGCATCTGGCGTTGTTTGGCGGCGGTGTCCGCGGGGAGGAGGATAGGTTGAGGAGGTGTCCGCGCGCCGGCAGGTGTTATTTCTACGCTATCACTCCCTCTCCCATAGCAACAGCTGCAAGCGCGCGCTTATCCTCGCCCTTAACAACGGCAGCAGGTGGTGTGGGCGGAGTAGCGGAGAGTGAGTGGAAAGGAAGAGCGCGCTCTGGTGCGTGAGGGCGCTCGCATCGCGGGAGCTCGGCGGAGCTCCCGAGATAAAAAAAAAAGAAAAAACAGGCGCTGCGCCATGCTCCCGACCGGGCTGCAGAAATTAGGCGCCTTTTCCCTCTTCGAACCACAACCACCATATATAAATGGAGTGAAGCTCGCGCGAAATGCATTCGCATTTCCTCACGATTCCCTTCGGGGAGGTGGGGGCATTTTTTTGATTACGCTCTCGCCGTTAACATGGACAGCTACCACAATGGTTTGTTTATTCGTTGATCATGGACGTTAGTCGCGGGACGGAGATGTACCACAAAGCGTCAACTTGGGTGCATCCACGTTACACGTTGTGCAAACTCTCCTTTATAAATGTACAGTAAACACTAACTACTTTTGTAAGGACACGTTTTACTTTCGTTTTATACCAATTCCTATGACGAAGGAATCAATCATGTTTTTTTTTTTTTTTTAATGTAGCGACCTTGCGGTGAACTACTGTGCCTCAGGGCACGCTTCTGAAATTAATAAAAAAGTCCGCAAATATACCGCAATACTTGCATATAATGAGAATTCAGAGCGATTTCAGGCAGCATACACCTATAGTTGTGTTGCAGAAAATGTAAGAAACGTTAGAATAAATCGCGCGGTTCGTGATGCCCTTGCCTGAGAAGGCCGAAGCGAAAGCTCTCCGCTCTGCCTATTTCACCCGGCACTTTATGACGTGATAACGTAGATTTTTGCGCTTTTTTTTTTTTAATTCACGCGTATGGCGCAGAGACGAAGTGAAGACAAAACTCGCGCGCGTCGAGTCACAAGGCATACGGGTGGTGAAGTGACACTAGCGAACGCCGGGAGGACAAAATGAACACGGAGATTTACGACCTCATTCCATGAAGCGCACGCGCTCTCGTGTGATCATTTGTACGAGCCGCAGGGTTTCCGCACAAAACCTCAAGCTTCGAAGTCTCATGGTCACTTCCGTATATATGAGACATATGAAGCTTTCGCCTTAACAATTTTTTTCACTCAATTTTCCAATCTTCTTGCAGATAGTGTGCAGTACACTGGGCTATACTGGCTCACTAAGAGAGATGGGATACTGCCTGGGTTTGACAAAAGAGACCTAAGATAACATAGAGCCAATTATAACACCGGTATATGAAAGCAGTGCGGAAAGCTCTGCTCCCGTTCCCACATGCTATAAGGTAGCGAAGGACATCATTAGGAGTACTGGATATCTCGCAGATGCAAATTCAGAACTTATCATGATTCAAATTGCCACGGATATGGATATGGAATGGTACACTAGTCGTGTACTTGTTTAACCATCTTGAAGGAGAGGAAAAGCGTGAAAAATAAGAATGTATTAAAGGCACGCAAACAAGAGCGTGCTTGTGGTAGTTTATGCGCCTTTTCGGCGTCCTCACTTATTGCACTGTTGCGTCGTCAGGAAAGGAGATAGTGTTCTTGCCGTAGCAGCCGTGGTGCTGTTCCAGTAAAGCGATAGGCCATGCGACGGTGATATAGCCACTATTTCCTTCCTTCTTAAACATTAGTATTTAAGCTGTGACCATTTGCTAGAAAGGAAGGTTTATAATAGCGCTGTTCCCTTATTTCTTCCCTTGCGTCCTCGTGTTTGTTCGCATTACATGATAAGAAACATGAAACGTCCACGAACGAAGCTGAATATATATCTGCTCTATAAAGATGCAAGGACCTTACCGAAAGAAATAAGGCCGCAGACGACGTGTGAAATGGAGACGATTTGTGGTGCTTCACTCACTGCTGCCATCATCACACAGGTTATCCTAGTTCTAAAAACCCTCACACATGCGTTTGTTCACACTCGCGCGATATCGATTGATGTGGAAGTCTCTACTACACGATTCGCAATCCCACTGCGGACGTGGTGCTTTTGTTGTGTGTTCTTCGGCAACATTCGAGATAGTTCCGACAGATTGGGGTGCGTCTTGCACAAAAAGTGAAAATAAAGTCGCAAATGTTATAGAGTTAGAAAGCACGCCCCTTTAAAAAAAAGTGAATAATAAGAAATGTCCATGCCAATATAAAAAGGTTCCTCGCTTCTGACTTCAAAATGCGTCAATATTAGGAACTTATACAAGATGCGCAATCATGCAGAAATTTGAATTGCTGTACCCTATTCAAGAACCACGCGTTGTAGGGCCGTCAAAAGTGAGAACATTCCCCCTTAAAAAAAAATATTAAACGTTCGCTAAGGGCAGCAAGGAGCACCTGCGCACAGAAAAACGTCTTACCAATGTAGTCTAAAGAAACAATCATCCAATGCCGTCATTGCCCGATATATTTAATGAAGACATTAGACAATGCACATAGAGGAATTACAAAAGAAACGGTTTGTGAACTTGGGACCAACTCTCGAAGCACTGAGTGTAATACAGAAAGTTGTACTTACATCACTGAGACCGCAACTATAAAGAAAAAAAGAAGGCTTTTTGGGTGTAGACATCTCTACGTGAACGCTGGTGTGCGCCTGGTACTGTCGCGCAAGAAAGTTGTCTACAATATATACAAGAATAACGACAGCCGGTTGTAGTGAACAATCGTTCCGAAAAAAAATATATGTCACTGAAGAGCATTATGTTCTCTGGCTATTAATAATACTCTCCTTGTCATTTCAAAACCTGGCGTGCCTTTTGTTTTAAATTGCAGTATTTTTAAAATAGAGATGTGCGAAAGTCTTATGCTAGAATACGATCCACATCAGTCGCAACGTTAACTTAAAGAATTACAAGGTGTAGCTCACCGCATGCTTGTGCTACATAATAATAAATTGCACGTTGATTCCGTGCAACGTTCGCTCTTGTTAGACATAAAAAGAGTGTCAATGCTGCATTCACTTGATATTGGAAGCTACCCTCATCCGATTGCTATTACTGACTAATTGTTGCCCTTATCAGCTGCAGAGCCTACAGATCGACTAAAGATAATCGCTTAGCCTCCGGTCATAATTACAGCTCTTGCTCCCAAAATGCTTGAGCTCATTGAAAAACAGCGCCAACACGACGCGGACATAGAAGAAGCGACAAACCACAGCGCTGCGGTTTTTACCTTCTTCTTCTTCCTCTTCTTCTTCTTCTTCTTCTTCTTCTGTATCCATGTCGTGTTTGCGCTGTTTTTGAATACCCTCAAGAACTCTCAACTACTGGTCTAGCTTTGGATTCTACCCATAAAAGCAGCCAGCTAGGATCAAATTATGCTGTATATAACATGCAGGTCATGATTTACATGTTAGGACCTGTCATTTATGTTCGTCATACAGTCACGTCGCGCAATACCAATTTTGGTGTATATCAAGCTAGCGAACTGGACGCAAGTGCACCATGAGTGTCGCATGGAAATCACGTTGTACATGACATGTATGTCGCGATCTTCAAGTTTTCACCTGCCATTCATGTTCGTCGTACAGTCACGTCACGCAATACCCATTTTGGTGTATATCAAGCTAGTGAACTGGACGCAGGCGCACCATGAGCGTGGCATGTAAATTGCGTTGTACATGACATCCATGTAAGGATTTTCATGTTACCACCTGCCACTTATGTTCGTCATAAAGTCACGCTACGCAATGCCAATTTTGGTGTATATGCAACAAGCGAAACGGCCGCGAGCGTGCCATGAGCGTGGCATGCAAGTGATGTTGCACGTGACATGTCATGATTTCCATATTACCACTTGTCATTTATGTTTTTCATACTGTCACGTCACGTAATACCAAATTTGGTGTATATGAAGCTAGGGAGACGGCCGTCGGCGCACCATGAGCCTGGCATATAAATCATCTTGTACATGATATGTACGTCATGATTTTCATATTACCACCTATCATTTATGTTGGTCATGCAGAAATGTCTCATCATACCAATTTTTGGATATATCAAGTTAAGGAAACGGTCGCAGGAGTACCACGGCCGTGGCGTGCAAATCATGCTGTTAATGACAAGGTAGTCATGATACTCATGATATGAACACTCATTCTTGTTCGTCATACAGCCATGTTATGTCATACCAATTTTGGTAAAAATCCCATTAATGATACGGTCTGGAGAGCAAAAAAGTGGTAGGCGACTAGATAGATAGATAGATAGATAGATAGATAGATAGATAGATAGATAGATAGATAGATAGATAGATAGATAGATAGATAGATAGATAGATAGATAGATAGATAGATAGATACGCTCAAATTCGCCGATGTTCGCTAAGAAATGCTTCGCATTAAAAACGTTTGCGTGGACGTAAATTTTTAATTTTTTTTGCCAGCTGAGCAGACATGAATTTGGTTCAGGGCACGGTGTTAGAATAGTTTAGGTGGAGCGACGGCGCGTTGGAATGAGGAGAAATCGGGGGACCTCTTTCCCCTTCTTACCGAAAGGTGGCGCGCGCGGGACGGTGGCCGGCGGTTGGAGCGCTAGAGGACGGACGTATTTTTCGTGGGCTCCGGAATGACAGCGACAGATAAGTTTTTTCTGCATGATTCGAGCTTGCTTTTATTAGTTATATGAGTACATAAGCCACTAGATTGAAGCTTAATTGGGGTTACAACTTTGTACTGTTTCTTGTGTGACAGTCGCCTGGCTTTTTTTTTTTCGGCCACCACGTGGCTGAAGGGTACACAAGTGCTTTGAAGCCTACTGGCGGAGTTTTGTGGTACCTTTTGGCTTTGAGTGTATGTAATCCGAAGTGTGAACGATCTAGCCATGATCAAAAAGACCGTAAAGTGTTCAGGGTGCGGAATGGGATGTAAAATAGAGGTTTGTGCGGATGACAAGACAGAACCAGCTGACGCCAAGTGTAAGCAATGTGAGTTAGAGGCGAAAATGGAAATAATGATGGCTGCCCAGAATAAGCTCATGGTAAGAATCGCCGAGCTGGAGAATGCGTTGGCGGCAGAGCGAGAAAAAACGATGGCTATGGGAGAAAGGCTTAAGTCAGCTGAGGAAGGGTTAGCGAAGGCAGTCATGGTGGACAAGGAAGCAAGCGACGGCGGGAACAGGAGGGCATCAACCCCCCATAGTGGGAGACGCGAAGGGGGAAACAGGTTTGGGGAAGACAGGTGCAGGGGTCACAGGACCCAGTTTCCGCGAGGTGGTTTTGGGAACGGGAGGGAGCAAAACAGCGGCGGTTGCGCGAGCTGGTGACCGAGGCAGTGGCCAGGTGCGGGACAGTCCAGCAGAAAAGTCGGAGCACGTGATAATGGCCGGGGACTCGAATTTAGCTAGATGCGCAGAAGCAGTCAAGGAAAGGGTGAGAGGCGACAAACGAGTTTTAATAGGGACGTTCCCGGGACATAGGCTGGGATCAGTGATGAGACAAGCTAGCGCAAAACTCGCAGCTAAAGCTAATGGACGTAACCTCGTCGTAATTGCGGGAGGTCTAAACGACGTCTTGAATGAAGAATCAGCTGAACTAGCGACCACATTGGCGAAAGGGGTCGATGACATGCGCGCCATTTCCCCTCAGGTGCAGATAGTGGTATGCACAATACCGGAGGTACCGGTGCGTGACGGCAACCTGCAAATAGCGGTTGTCGACGCAAACAAAGAGATATGGCAGATGAGTCGAGAGAAAGGCATCGAGGTAGTGGAAATAAACAGAGAGGTGCACAGGTGGGGGTCGTTTTCGAAGAGACGGAATACACTTCAATAGGAGGCTTGGTCATGAGGTGGGTTGGCGACTTGCAGGACGCGCAGTAGCTTTTTTGGGGGGCACGCGGGCCCTTCGGTGTCCAGGGTAGCGTGTAATGAGGACAACAACCAGGGGGACTCTGTGACAGGTAGTATAGCGAAAAACCAGAGAAAAGGTAAAAGAAGGGGAGAAGGCGCGTGTCGCAATTGGTTACATTAACATGCAGGGTGGCAGAAAAAAGGCAAAATGGTTAGAGATTGAGGGAAAGTTAAACAAGGAACAGATAGGTGTTTATGCAGTTACAGAAACATACCTTAGAGACTTGGAAGAGCCACCACATATTGACAATTATATTTGGGAAGGCTGCAACAGGATCATATCAGAAAGGAGAGGTGGGGGCGTTGGAATGCTAATTCATAGCAGAGCAAAATGGGACAGAGTGAAGCAAACGTGTTCAGAGCACCTATGGGTTTCGGCACAGTAGGTGGAAAGAAAACGTGGCTAGGTGTAGCTTACTTGTGGACGGGGAATAACTGCAGAGAAAAGAATTTGGAGATAGTGAAATGCATAAGCACCGATATTAAAGAATTTGGTCATGATGCCGAAATAATCCTTCTAGGGGACATGAATGCTCACATACATGACCTTGACGGATATTCAGACTCCAATGGCAGGTTATTGCTAGATCTCTGCGAGCAACATAGTCTTGAAATAGTTAACGCGGGGCCTAAGTGTGAGGGACAGATCACGTGGGAAGTCGGAAACAGGCAATCGAGCATTGATTATTGTCTCATGACAGAAGGAATCTATGACAAACTTAGAGAGATGAGAATAGACGAGGAAGGCATTAACAGCTTGGGTAGTGGTCATAAACGCATAACATTACAAATGGGATATAAAACTGAAAATAAGAACCTAGAATCAAGCATTGGCAGCTCGTATTTAAATGAGAAACAAATAACAAATATAGCCGCAAAAGTCGAGGAAGAAGTAGACAAACTGCCAGGCAAAGACTGGAAGTATAGTGAGCTGCTACATGTAATCACGAAAGAAATAGAAAAAGAGAAGAAAACTATTTCTTGGAAAGGAAAGAGAAAGCCAAAAAAGTTGGTGGAACAAAGAAATCCGGGATGCGATCGAGAAGCGACGTGATGCATCCCGGCAGCACAGACAGGCAAAAAAGGAGAAGCGGCCACATGATGAAGTCAACCAAGTATGGGAAATATATTTAGAGCAAAAATCCACTGTGCAGAAATTAGTCTAGGCAAAAAATTAAAGGCGAAAGTGAACGCTGGATGACAGAGATTCGCGAAAAGAAGAAGGCCGCACCTAGGATATTTTGGAGCCACCTAAAAGCGCTAGGTAGGAAGTCTGTCACAATGCAACAACATATGGTAGATGAAGGAGGAAATCAATTGGAAGGGTATGAAGCGATGTTAAGGGTAACTGACTGGATTCCAAGAGATGGCAAACGCGTCAGGGGGAGACAGAAAATTAGGTGGGTAGATGAGATTAAGAAGTTTGCAGGTATAACGTGGCAGCAGAAAGCACAGGACCGGGTTGATTGGCGAAACATGGGAGAGGCCTTTGCCCTGCAGTGGGCGTAGACAGGCTGATGATGATGATGATGATGAAGCGCTAGGTTACATCCGAAAGGTAACAGCCGATTCGTTTAAAAAGGTCGCCCAGGAAATTCCCCCGGTGAGTAAAAGTATGCAGAAGAGCACAACCGAGGAAGATGTAGTACTTGAGAATTTCAATTGGAAGAAGGCCGAAGGAAAAATTCCTAAGCGCACTACTCCGGGCTTAGATGGGGTTCCCGTCAGCCTCATTAACGAACTAGGACATAGCACTAAAGAAGCACTGCTGAAAGCCGTAGAAAAGTGCTTACAGGAGAGGGAAATACCAGACAGTTGGCGAAAAAGCAGAATGAACTTAATCTATAAAGGCAGGGGAGAAAAAGGATAACATTCGCTCGTATAGACCGCTAACCATTACATCGGTACTATACCGGTTGGCGATGCAGGCAGTAAAATTAAAAATAGGAATGTGGGTAGAGCAAAATGATATTTTGGGAGAACTCCAGAATGGATTCCGAATCGACAGGCGGTTAGACGATAACCTGTTTGTTCTTACACAGTGTATAGAAATATCAAAAATAGAAAACAGGCCCTTATACGTAGCTTATCTAGACATCACCGGGGCATATGACAACGTTAATCAGGAAATTTTGTGGGATATATTGAAGGAAGTGGGCATAGGTGACGACTGTATACAGCTTTTGAGGGAAATATACCGAGAAAATACAGTTTGTGTAGAATGGGAAGGAATAAGCAGCAAGGACAGCGTTGACATTAGCAAGGGGCTGAGACAGGGATGTCCTTTGTCCCCGCTGTTATTCATGCTGTACATGGTGAGGATGGAAAAAGCGCTAGAAGGTAGCAACATTGGATTTAATTTGTCACACAAAAGGCGGGCGCGATGGTTGAGCAGAAGCTTCCAGGTCTATTTTACGCTGACGATATTGTGTTATTTGCGGACAGTCAAGATGATATACAGCGGCTGGCAGATATATGTGGAAAAAACCTAGTCCTAGGCGAGGCTCTAGGACTAGGTTTTTGTGCAACAAAATGTGGCTTGATGGTATTCAATGATCACGAAGACCATGCGGTCTTAATACAGGGCCAAGAAATACCGAGGGTAAGCGAGTACAAGTACCTCGGAGTGTGGGTAAATGAGGGGGATAGATATATGGAGGTACAAGAGAAAGCATCGGTAACAAAGGGAAAGAGGAATGCTGCAATCATGAAGCACAGAGCGTTATGGGGATACAATAGGTACGAGGTGCTTCGAGGGCTGTGGAAGAGTGTGATGGTTCCGGGGCTTACATTTGGGAACTCAGTGGTGTGCATGAAGTCAGAGGTTCAATCAGGAATGGATGTAAATCAAAGGACTGTGGGACGCCTCGCGTTGGGCGCTCACGGGAAGACGACAAATGAGGCTGTAAAGGGTGATATGGGATGGACAGGTTTTGAAGTGACGGAAGCTCAGAGCAAAATTAGATTTGAAGAGAGGCTGAGGAAAATGAAGGAGAGTAGATGGGCAGGGAAGGTTTCCAGGTATTTGTATAGAAAAAGCGTCGACACGCAGTGGAGAAAAAGAACTAGGAGGCTCACCAGTAAATATACGGCTAGCAGTGTGGGCGACAAGGCAACAAGGAGCATTAAGCGAAAAGTCAGAGAGGCGGAGAGGACTTATTGGATGAAAGCGATGGAAAAGAAGCCGGCTCTCAGTGACTACCGAAAGGGAAAAAACGAAATAAGGAGGGAGAGGTTTTATGATCATTCAAGGGGAAGCGCTTTACTGTTTGAAGCAAGGTCGGGTTGCCTTAGAACGCGTAGCTATAAAGCGAGATTCTGTAACGAAGAAGAACAATGTACGTGCTGTGGGGGAACTAAGGAAACGATGGAACATGTACTGATTGAATGTGGCGATATCCACCCAGATATACGTGTGGGCACGAGTCTACATGAAGCCTTGGGTTTTAGAGACAACAACGGAAAGGTCAACACGTCCGCGATAGAAATAAGTAAGAGACGGTTAGAGTATTGGTGGCAGAAAAGTAGAGATAAAGGACAAAAATGAAGAATGGGAAAAATAAGGTCATTCTGCCTTAAGAGGCAGAGAGATGGACCGTGAATTTATATTTTTCTTTGCTATAATAACATAGATTTAATCATTGTAGATAAGGCATTAGGCCAACACAAAAAGAAAGTTTTTTTTCGAGCCTGGTGGCAGACATGTCACCGCCCCGTTATAAAGGGGACGCTCATAGCATCCATCCATCCATCCGCCTGGCTATACCCAGCGCAAACCTGACGCTTCTAACATTTGGTTTTTTAGCGTGTTTTGCGATATCGCAAGGCCCTGTGAGGATTGTGTGGTAGTGTTTTATGCATGACTGTTCGGCATGCGGCGTGAAGCTCATAAACACCACCTTCGGCCTCGGCAACACCGTGGCCTAGGCGATCGTGCTCGCATTTGTTCTACAAAAATAAATCTGCAGTTCCGTGACGCATGTTGAATTCACCCTTCATTTACCCTCGAAAGATTACTTGATGTATTTGCGGTCAGCATCATATAAAGCGCAGGTGTCATGCGTAAGGGGCATTTCGCATATGAGATCAAGTGGCCCCACAGAATCTTTTACTACGAACCGCTTATTCAAATTCCTTAAACATTTGCAAGAAGACGAATGCTTTAATGTAATGGAATAGAATAACTTTATTTAGGTATTTCGGGGCGTGCACTAGCACGTGACGTGCCGCTCCCACGTCGGCAAAGACAGGATTGAAAGAGAATGCAATAAAGTGGGCGACAACCGATGGCTACGAAGCCGCTCTTTGATATAAGCAAGCTTTTCAAAATAGACTGCAAGATATATACGTTATGGCGTGATCTTCAAATTTGTAGCCCGAGTTGCATCGCGGCACAAAGCACTTCTTGCCCATCTGGACAATATAAGTTGTGTAAATAAGGATACGATGAACAAGGATAAGCTATTTCAAATAGGCTAGAATTTGGGTGGCAGGCGTTTCGACTGGCGAACGTATGTGCACGAATGGGACCTCGTCTGGTTTGGCGTTGTTATAATCGGCAAGGCGGCCTGTAAGGGACGCTCATCGGCATACCTTCCAAATGCTGTCCGCGTCCAGCAGGAACGCAAGAGGCACGGCAAGAGGTGTCCTTGTGCGCTGCAGGGAACGCGCATCGGCGTTGCTGGTACACGCTGTCCGCGTCCTGTGAAAAGACTTGACGAGACGCGTGTGCCCAGACCGATATAAAAGGAGCGCATCAAGAGTGCGCTGGGGCCCTATCGTCTCTGGAGTGCGCTTCCAATGTAAAGGCGCGTCGTGGGCGCGTCTCTACGCCTAGTTTGTTGAAGCTCCTGTGAATATGTAAATTAAACGTGTGTATTTTGTGAGCAAGAAGTCTCGCAAGAGTTCTCCTTTGCCGGCGCATCGGTGGCAGCCTGTACCCCCTCCTCGGTCACATCAGCGTGTTAGTTTTAACGGGTCAGACAGTGACGGTACGGAATATGGTGTCACTCTCAATTCCTGTCATTCCTGAAAGAAGAAACTGGAAAGCAAATTGTTAGGACGCTGAAAAGGAAACGAGCACGACCATTTCACCTTTGTACACCCAGAGCAGGGCACAAAGTTCTGCGACGGCAACAAACAGCATGTCTGTGACGAATAACGAGAGGCAGTCGGAATGGAACATGATGAGTCATGATGGATCGGTCGTTAACCTTAATTACCACGCGCCAGCCAGCAGGTGTAAACGTAGCAAATGCGGCTGCTTGAATCCATCCGATATGGTGCATGCACAACGACAACTCAGGAGAGGAATTTCTAACCTACCATCGTCAAATGTGTTGCTTTCTTCTGACAACCATCATTTAGGGAAACGTCAACCCCATCCCGCACCCCTCGCCCCCCGCTTTCTTTTTTCAGGGAATACCTTTTTTCTTTTTTACTAACCCAGTTCGTCCAGGCGGCCTCACCCAATTTGCCACGGTGGCTTTATTTGTGCACGAGCTAAAATATTTTTTGAAATTCGTGTTCACCTGTCAACTCATTATTGCTGTTCGCAGAAACTATATTTCCTATGTGTTTCCATCTGTTGGCTACCGCCACTGAATTTTCTTGATGTTGTGCATTTACTTTCAAATCATAGTGATATGTGCGGTTACCGTGATAAAAAACGAACGGCCAGCAGGTGAGGAGTTGTCGCAAATGTAGCTTTGTAAGCGACGCGGCCCCCGTTGAAGCGGCTGACCCGAGGCCTCGATACACCCAGCGCGCCTGTCGGAAAAAATGCGAAGCGTGTCTCCGTGTTCGGCGGGGAGGCTGCGCGGCGGAGGTGGAGCGTCGGTACACCTAACCTATTCTAACACCGTGGTTCAGGGGGAGGGGGGCTTGCATGTGAACTTGGTGTAAATATACTGACCATTATAAAGATAGACAGTTAGGGACGGTGAAATGATCGAACACGAGCGCTAGCCAAAGTTTCCCGTAAAGAGAAGGCAAATAAATCAAATATAATCAATTGAGATGTAAGAAGAGAATTTCCACAACATACATGAACAGGGGAAGAGCGGAGTGTTGGGCGAGTTGGTGATACATTACGGGCAAACTGCGCGAAAAAAACGTGGACAAAGGAAGGAACAACAGCACAGGCGCATACTAACAACTGAATCTTTATTCGGAAAAACACAAAAATATAAGGAGCACTAAAACCACGTGTGCAGGTTGGAACAACGATAAAGAACTACACACGCGCATCTAGATACGCAATCTCTGTACTATGTACCGCCACAGAGGGCTTAGCAACACAGCTATCACCAGCCTTGGAAATACAATAAGCTTCTACAATCTCACGTGTAGTGCGGTCCTTGTGCCAAGCCAGAACTTTCGTTCCTCTGAAACCTGGGCTGCATTTGCAATCACGGCAGTGTAATGACAAGTTCGTGGACGGTTGTCCTTTCATTGACAACCTGTGGTCATTCAATCACTGATTAATACAACGCCCTGTCTGTCTGATATAACAGCTTCCACAGGAAAGAGGAACAGAGTACACCACTCCCTTTCCACATTCAGACAGGCTGTCTCTAACAGGCCGTATCCCCTAAGTCAGACAGGCCGACAGTAACAGTCAGACAGGCCGTATCCCCTAAGTGGTACGAGTGTGGGGTGAAGCATACAGACGTGTAAATAACACCATCGCCGCCATGCTGGTCATGTACTCTTGACGCCAAATGAAACCCGAACAGTAGCGAGCTTTCGCAGTGGTATAGCACGCGCCGTACAGTTAATACCATGGACAGGCGCGCATATATGGGCAGTGCTGCCGAACCAGATGTACGCGCCTGTCCATAGTGATAACTGGACGGCACGCTCTGTACCACAGCGAATTCTCGCCGCTTTTCAGGTTCAATTTGACGCCGATAGTACGTCGACGTCGAGCTTAAGACGTGGGCTGCCATGCTTCCGTATATGACCTTCACAGACAACACAGCCGTAGAAGAAACTACTCAGATGACGCCATAGAAGTTGGTCTACGGTTGGAGCTCGGCAACGACGCTCGAAGCAATGTTACCCAGTATCACCTACGAGGAAAACATCAACTTCATTGTCAACCTTCAGCCGGCTGAAGAAGTGCGACTACTCACCCGTCTGCGAATCCAGTGCCAGCAAAAGACCGACAGACGTCGCTATAACCTTCGACGATGCCAAGTAGAATACCAACCCGGTGACCGTGTCTGGGTTTGGGCACCAATACGCCGACGAGGACTCAGTGAAAAAAGTCACAGTTTTACCGCAAGCTGAAGCAGTGAATGCGATAGCAACTAATTCTAATGTTAATCGAAGTGAGGCTGGCAGCTAACTCTTTTGGATCCGATCTCCCGGAACTCTACGAAATGCTGGTTTAAGAGCATACGGCCGCTCCAGGGACACTGTTCGCACAATGTCCTCGCGTTGAGAGCGGAGCACGTAGGAGCCAGCCGCTGCTGAGATTGCGAGATAACGCGTGCGCCAGCGCTCACCGCGCTCGTAAAACCAAAGGTCGCAGTGGCTGCATGGTCAAATTATATCGGTTGCGAAACTTGGAATGAAAAGTGGTCGAAAACCTATTGCCACAGACAACAACGCCCGCCGTGCGATTGAAGCGCGACTAGGTGAGGAGGGGACAAATAAAGAAAACCAAAAAACTCAAGGCAATTTTTTTTCGAATACTCATAATTTTATATATGCCAATGTAAACTAGAAATTTACTTTACTGTTTATCTGACACTTGGCAAAATGGTTGATTGCCTCATCTTTTGGGCGAGCGCCATAAATGGGGGGCGTATGCAAACAGTCTGCTATCATTGCTTGTGTTTAGTGCGGCGCATTGCCGGGTCAACGAGGCATCGCCCACTTTTTGCGTGGTGGTTTCGTGCGTACCTTCAGTAGTTTATTTATTTGCTTATGTGCTGTTTACTGGCGTGACATTTCAGAGCTGAACTAGCTCACAGAATGTGTAGATAGCCGCTCCTGTGACTGCCGACTGCCTTCGCTGGCGCACGGCCGGCGTGCCCTCGCCTTTCGTGATGGTGAATGTGGCACGCTAAACGAAGAAACGCTGTGCTCTAAGGCTGCCGAAGTGATATTCTCAAGGCTGCTCTTTCGCTGCAATGGTTTTCCACGATTGGGCAACGTGAGTTTTGAACCTTTGTGATATTGTGCTCGTGAACAGTTGTATCACAATTTCTTCATCTGCAAAATTTTTGGTGTATATTGCAAGTACACTATTTGGCTAATAAAACAACCTTGCTTCCTCAATCTTTCTTGTTGGTCTTCCTTTTCTCTCGCGCACGCATCTGGCGAGACACAAAGGCGCAATAAAATCGCGTATTTATCAAAAGACATGTAAAAGGTCAGCAATTAAGGAAAATTTCAATTTCGTGCCATTTAGGGCAAATGCACGATGTCGCTATACCACTTCCGGTTGTGACGTCATATTTTATTTTTTATTTTTTGTTTGCTGTTAGTTGTCCCCTCCATACGTAGATGGCGACGGTGGCAACGAGCCGCCAGCTACTGGATACATGGGCTTCTATGGAAGTTACGCTACCAGTTTACATATACCTTGGTGGCTGCGTGAGGGACCTCCCCCCTCTCGCGTCTTTCCGCGCTTGTTAAAGACGCGCGGGGCGTTTCCTCTCCTTGAGCATTCCCTGGCTCGTCGAACAGGCGGCGGGGATCTTATCGCATACGCTTCGGAACGACGGAGATGGGCCGGCTCGTTTGATGTCCGCTTCAGCGGCGTTTGTAGCCCCCGCTCCCGCACCGTTACCCGCGGGTATTTTTCTTCGTGGCTTTTATATATATATATATATATATATATATATATATATACATACATATACATACATATACGGGACATGACGGCAAAAATCAGCCGAGAGTGTTCATATAATTGCTATCGCAATAAATATTCACGGAAGTGATTGCTGACGATGGAGCGAGGCACCGTGCAATGGACTCGCGAAGGTTCCCGTGAGCGGCTGCGTGGAGCGCCTTACGTGCGCTCTCGTCCATTGCGGCGGCACCGACAGCGTGGAGCGCGTGCCTATATCAGCGACCCGTGGGGCGGCATTGTGTTATCACTGAGTCGATCGATATGGTTGTTTTTCGCGCGGCGCCGCACTGATGGCGCACCTGCGCTTCAACTGTGCACTACGGCGTGGACGGATTGTAGACGAACGGACATTGTGAGGCCTTAAGGTGCTTCGCCCCTAAAAATTTCTTCGCCGATACTTCGGGTCATACAAAGTGCTTCGACGTCTCGGAGACCTGGATTACGAGGTTGTACTGGACGACAGTATACTACTAGCGCAAGAACACACGGACAAGAAAGAGGACGGCACACCATGCGTCTTGTCCGTGTGTTGTCGCGCTAGTAGTATACTGTCATGACTTTCGAACAAGCCCAAGCCGCTACCCTTGTGTACTGGACGGCAATACGAACTCTCAGCGGCACGGCGCCTGAAGTGTAGTTCAGGTAGTGTGCCTTAAGCAATTTTATCCCTGTTAAGGAACCTGGGGACTTTATTTTTGCTTCTTCTTTCATGATGCATGTTTCAATTACATGTTCTCTTTTAAGCACCGGGACGATGCTTTTTCAGGGGGGGGTGGGCACTGCCATCACTGTGTACTCTTGATGTATTCGGTTTTGTCTCACAAAGACTGCTAGCTACGCTCGACGCAGACCGCGCCGGGCTGCTTGAGAAGCTTCGCGATTGTAGTAGATCATTTTGTTAAGACTGCGCGCAGAACCCGTATAGTCAAGCTTATTCCACAGCTTGCGCGACCACAAGTGATAAGGCTGGAATGTTCTATGCCTGACGTGTAAAAGATGGCGCGTCCCAGCAATGATCCGTTTTTCGAAGGCCGACGCTGTGGTCGCCGCTATCAGTGCACATCATGTATCGTTCGTAGTTTGAACTTTTGTTTACCGGGCACAGGTTCGCCCAAATAAAATGTTTCGTCTTGAACCCATCGGCTGCTGACTTCGTCAACGTGACGCCCCCGTTACAATATGTTACAAAATCAAATCTCCCATCAATTTACAGCTGTGCTCAAGTACACAGTAAGGTGACAGCAATCACACGCGACCGTATGGTATCGTTGCTACAAGAATGCGTGCTATTAGCTCGTTGGTACTTTTACTTATTAGGCTTACTTTAACAAAAAAAAACGACGCTGTTTAGGACATTGTTCCTTGTGAGTCGATCCAGAAAGCTATCATCATCATAACAGGGTATGTGCCGCAGAATTTGGGTAAATCCCACTCACCACTGGTCCACCAAAAATGAAGAAGGCAACATTTAGCCCAACAAATGGCTGTCGATGACGGCGGCGAACTGAAGACCCCGAGTACGTACAACGAGAGGATACTAGTGAATGGAAAAGGCAACGGTGGCTGCGAGAAGACACCAAAGCGATTGAAAGCGTGCGCCAATGACGACAAGCCTGTGGATCTGAAGTGTGCGAAAGCTTGGTTTCAGCGTGAGGTTCTATCTCTCGAGCTTGGACAACCGTGTCTTTTGTGTGACTGTCTGTGAACTCGGAAGAGTAGCTCAAAAAATCACACAGGCGACGACAGAGCAAGACTGGACACAGCGCTAAGTCTTGCTCTGTCGTCACCTGTGTGATTTTTTACGCTACTGTTCCGAGTTATGCACTACCAACTAGCCCACCAGTTTGTAATTTTTGACTGTCTGTGGTTTGACTCGAACCAGGGGTGTAGCCAGAATTTTTATTTCGGGGGGGGGGGGGGGGGGGGGGATTCAATTATAGTTTTATGTCCGTGCGTGCGTTTGTATGTGCGCGTGTGTATATATATACGCAAGCAAAATTGAAAATTTTCGGGAGGTGTGAACCCCCCAACCCACCGCTTGGCTACGCCCCTGACTTGAACCTCTCTGCGCTGACAGTTAC
This sequence comes from Rhipicephalus appendiculatus, assembly GCA_030522465.1. Taxonomy (NCBI): domain Eukaryota; kingdom Metazoa; phylum Arthropoda; class Arachnida; order Ixodida; family Ixodidae; genus Rhipicephalus; species Rhipicephalus appendiculatus. The sequence goes on along the minus strand of JALIZH010001712.1, from coordinate 3,876 downwards.
CGTAGAAACAACTTATCACCATCTAGCTTAAGCCTAGCAATAACCTAGAAGCAACATTATTACTTGCTTCGTCGATGGATGTGCAATAAAGCTTCTGCGAGGTGTAAGTTGGCGCTTCATGTGCTTGGCCCACCGATGGCGCCGTTTCCATGGATAACCTGCATCGCCTAGCTAAGACCTAGAAACAATCTAGAAGCATCGCATAAGTCTTGAGAACCATCCAATTTCACTGCTTCAAGCATGGCGTTGCTTAGTGCACATGGAGTTAATATAATAGCTGCGCCGATAAAGCTATAACCACGAGAAGATGCAGCGACATGTCAGTACATTGTCATGGTTGCCATTGCGGTAATTTACAGAAACGCTAAATGTAGCGGTTTTAAATAGTCAACTTCTTGCAATATAAATCACAAACAAGCGTTTTGACGTATCATAAACAAACGGAAATTGTGCGATGTTTATACTGAATACTTTTAGAAAAGATTCGATGACTATTTATGGAATTTACTGCGCGTGGAAAGGAGTATTTGTAGGTTTGTTTACTAGATTGTACCACCATCCTTGGCCAATATCAACATTCGGAGGTGTGGCCGATTGCGCCGGCCTGCTTGCGAATCGTGTGAATCGCAGTGTCTCGTCGTCCGCATTTTTCGTTGCCATGAGCCAACAACTCGTCTTTATGAGAAAGTTTTTAACTGCGATGAAACACGGAGTCATGCAACAGCAAAAATGCCAGCCGTGATTGCAGCATGCAGTGACGCATGATAGTGAGACGTCACCGAAAGCTGAGAATCGTTCCATCATGGCGGCCATCGCGTGGTTACAGGTTTCAATGCATGGACCTTACACCCTTAACTTTTCCTCTAGAGTCAGCATATTAACTTTATGTTAATGCGAGCTTCGCCTTTTTGTTTGTTTTTTTTTGTTTTTTGGCGAAGCGCCGCGAGCTCCGGCGTTCCCTCATGCAGCTCTTAGAGCAACTGAACTTGTTGGCGTGGACACACTCTGGATTTTTGCCCGCCGTTCCGCCATCGCCGGCTCCCTGCGAACTACCGGTGTTTCGTGGATTTCAGGATGCCGCCAAAAATTGGGTGGCGGCCATCAGCTCTGTCGGCGCTCACGAGGCCTGCACGGACCAGCAGAAATTGTGGGTGGCCGACGACCACCTTCACGACGCCGCCAAGGCATGACACGCCTACGAAGACATCAGGGCTACGATCCTGGCCTGAATTGTGTGCCAGACAGAGAAGTTATTTTGGTCCGCTTTTGAACGTCGTCGACCCTATCATCTACCACCCGCTACCTACAGCGGATGAGAGCTGAGATGCAAACCACTTCGACGGCACAGTTGTGGCCTGCAGCCCATGCGCAGGGGGCATGGCAGAAGGCCACGCGATAGACACCAACACCGGCCGCACAAAACTGTTAGTGAAAACAGTTTCTGCAATGTAGGGGCAATGTTCGATTTATCTGAGCCTGCGCTGTAGGACACGGCTTATGAAGACGAACGGCTGTGTACCTAAACGGAACGTTACATTAAAAACTCTTCAAAAAGAGGACCCAAATGAATCGTACAAAACTACTGTGCATAAGGAAATGCCTGAAAAAAAAAAATGCTCAATTTAAGAAGAATTCATATTTTATTGCTATCATACCTCCAGAGCAGAAGACGTCGAAATTAGCGTGACAGTCATCAGTACACATATGTTTATCGATTACCTTTATTAGTATTGATTCAGAGACTTGTCTAGCTGATAGAAGGCCGCCGGCAATCAAAGCCTTTCTCCGTGATTTTCCTCTGGTTGGTACAGTTTTACAGAACCAGGTCGTCGCAATCTGCAGTCAAGCCCTTTCTTGACGCACGCACAATCATGTTTCTTCACTCAATATGTCATTTGCTGATTCCGCAATCTTCTTGCTCGACAGTGGGTCCTAAAAGGAGAGAACCGTTATTTTACACTATCTCAACAGCTTCTGTCACATTACACACGACTGCTGACAACTTGTAACATGAGGTACAAACGAACTCCTCTCCCCCCACCCATAAAAAGTGTTACTTGACCAGTACATCAGCACTCCTAAAATAAGTTTTCGCTGTGCCATACGTTTATCCCAAAACATAAATTTTGAATTGAAAACGCACGCTATTCCTCCAGGCAATTTACTTCTGTTTAGCAAAATAGTGAGCAACACAATAATGTAAGTGACAGTTTAGTAGCAGAAACACGGCACCAGGTTATTAAAAACAGCAATATATCAAACATTTTTCAGTGACAATAATTAGCATTTTTCGTGGAGGTTGAATATGTTCGTACGTGACTGTTTTCCTCAAGGCGCATATTCGCCTTCGCAGTTCATAACCTCGGCTGCACCGTACATAACGCACATTGGGGTTTGGTTGTTTCCAAGCTGCCTGATAGGTGATCCTCTCAGTATGCCTTGGGCGTGGTTTATGCTAAACAGTTTCAACGCAAAACACTGAATATGGAAAAAAAAAATCATTTCTGCCACCTACGCGTACCTTTACGAATTCCCGCTTTCACAGCTACATAACATGTATACCGATTCATTTTTTTGTAACCACAATGGCACGTTGCTTTTACCCTAGAACAGAACGAGAACAAAAGAAAAGTTATCTTATTGCCAGAGAACAAATTCTTATCGCCAGAGATCTAAGAACATCGAAAGGCATATAAACCACAATCACCATGCCCCCATTTAGACTCCTATATTGTACAATTGTTGGCGTTGATGCTCTGTGAAAAATCGTTAGGCTACAGCGTAGCGCTTATTGCGTAACATATCATTCACAGCTGCCCTGTTTCAATAGCGACGCAGTTAGACGTAATGGAGCGACGCAGAGCGAGCGAATACTAACGATAACGATGCATTGAATAAAACCATCAGATCAAATAACTTGATTCAGCGCCCTGCTAATTGGTGGGATGGGCCTGGATCCCGCCAAAACTTCGGCCAAGGTTTGCTGGTCCTTGGCGGCTTCCTCGGCTCGCTGGACGGTCCAGAGTTGTTGCTCCAGGTCCGAGCTGAGTAACGCAGACTCCCAGCGCGCGCGGAAGCTGTCGCTGTTTTAAGGCTTCATCACAGTTAGCAGAATTTATTTTCCTGGCATGACCCACCTCTTACAGTAGCGTAAGCATGAACATCAATTCAGGTAATCTGAATTTTTCGTGCCGTACTTTGTGATCTGTATCACTTCAACACACACACAAAATGACGATGCGGCTCTACCATGGGAGCCTTTTATAAGTAAAATGAAAACATGTGTCCAGACAGTTAGCTTTAAATACGCTTGAATATAGCACGTGGGCAGGGCTCATGTACTGAAGGTATATTGCCATCGCTCGTGTTCAGAGTGCGAGGAGTGGTCAGTATCAAGAGCGACTCAAGATGAAGACCTTGTGACAGTCATTTTTTCTCTAACGCGAACACGTGCCATCCCCCACTCGATTGCGTGTCGCCCTGAAAGGTGCTCAGCCAATCCCACTTTGAAAAATAATTCAGGCCTGCTCACTACGCCGGGCAGCGTAATTTTGTTTCCCCCGAGGGATCGCGCACGCGAGGAAGAAAAAGGAGGAGTGCGAGGAGGAAACAGGGACCGGCGGAAGGCTGTTCCGCCGCTGGGCTGCACCCCCCGGAACGTTCTCTACTGTTGCAACCTCTTGCTTAACCCTCGGTGCCTTAGCTACCCACAGGGAATATCGTACCCAACGAACGCACGATACGCTACAGACTGTCTAGTTATGGCGTGCAGCCAGGAAACTTTCGCGTCCGAGTTAGAGTTGGAGCCTCCACCGAGGACATCGATGTGCTTCGCGTAGGCTGACCGACGGAGATGCTTACGCATGGCTGACCGAA
>JALIZH010001710.1:0-19760 GCA_030522465.1 Rhipicephalus appendiculatus | reverse complement strand
GTTCGGCAACCCTGATGGTCACCAACTCGCTGCGAAAAGGGTGTTGTCGACTCGCGTGCAGACGTCAACAGAACCGTACGTGATGTACATTTAAGACGTCTTGGAACTCTGCCGTGCAGTTGACTCGCACATGACTGAACAGGACAAGGTTGCTCACATTCTCAAGGGTATCGCTGATGATGCCTTCAACCTGCTCGTCTTCACTAACGTGTCCACTTCACTAACGTGATCAAAGAATACCGGCGCCTGGAACACGCTAAAAGCAAGCGCATCACCCAACAGTTTGCTCGCTTGCCGAACACCGCACCGACATCGTCTTGTGCCGATGTGCCCTGTTCTACAAGCAACGACACCAACGTTACCCGAATTGTGCGACGAGAAATTGAAGCCGCTTATCCGACAACGTGCGAGCCAAGCGCCTGCTCTCCTCCTACAGTTCCGGTTTCAATGATTCAGGCAGTCGTCCGCCAGGAGATCGCCAACATGGTACTCCTCTCTGTCTGATCTATGAATCATGTGGACTCTAGGCGGTATCTTCCGATTACACCTCCCTCAGCGCCTCAGTTCTAACAACGTTTCCGCAACTCTGAATGGCGAACTTGTGACGACAGGCCCATTTGTCTCATTGCCACCGGATTGGACACATAGCTCGGCATTGTCGCAATCGCTGGAACTCCCCTGCACAGAACACGTACACTGGCTACCATCGCGCCAATGGCTCTTACCGTTCCACTATCGCACGTACAGATCACTCTGCCGCTGAAGCTCCTGCTCCTAACCGTCCATACTCACGCTCACCTTCACCTCAACGCCAGTAGTCTCGCTCACCGCAGCCCCGTCGCTCCAAATTCGCCGAAGCTTCCACGCACGCTCCCAACCGGAAAACTAGATGGTGCAGCGCCCGGAGGTGCTGCTGCATTGCTGCCCTACGCTGCCAAATCCTCTACTGACCCTTCCGAAAAATATGAACCTCATTGAAGTACACGTTGAGAACGTTCCTGTTCGTTCTCTCATCGACACGGGGGCCCACTTATCTGTGATGAGCGCTAATCTCAGCTATCGACTGCAAAAGGTTCTAACGCCCGCCACGACGCAAGTTGTTCGTGTCGCCGACGGTGGAACAGCTTTTGTAATTGGCATGTGTACAGCTCGCGTGAACATTGCCGATCGCTCTACCGTCTTTGTTTTCACCGTACTCGCCCACTGCCCCCCACGACGCCATTCTCGGCTTGGACTTCCTTTCCACCCATTCGGCCCTCATAGACTGTTCTACGGGTACTGTTCGCCTTGACTTCCCTCTTCTAGATCACCCTGAACCGCCTTCCATTCGCCTGAGCTCTGCGGAGATCGTACGCTTACCACCCACAGCTCTAACATACGTTGACTTGGTACCGTCTTCACCAGTGCCTGATGGCGAGTACATCGTGACCCCCGTCAAGGATGTTCTTCTCCATGAAGGTGTTACCGTGTCTCGTTGCGTTTTATATATTACAATTCAATCGCGCCTGTTTGCAAGTCGTCAACTTTGGCTTGACAACGCAAGTGCTGCCACAAGGGTTTTCCCTGGCACATATTTGCGCCTTCGACGATCACTCGACAGCATCCGTGACATTAGAGGATGGTGCTGCCGACCACACCGATCCTTCGCAATCCACTGCTTCTATTACCGACGACCTGAAGAGAATGATTGCGCCCGACCTGCCGTCTAAGGCATGCTGACGACCTCTACCCCATTCTGTTTTCTTATCGCGATAACTTTGATGTTTACGACCGTCCTTTGGCACAAACTACGAACGTGAAAGATCGCATAAATACTGGCGATGCCCCTCCTCTTCATAGGCGTCCGTATCGATTGTCACCGACAGAGCGTCAAGTGATCCTAACTGAAGTTAAGAAGATGCTCACCAATAACATCATCGAACCATCATGCAGCCCATGGGCGTCACCCGTCGTCATGGTGAAAAAGAAAGACGGCTCGTGGCGCTTTTGCGTGGACTACCGGCATCTTAACAAAGTAACAAAAAAGGACGTTTACCCCTCACCTCGTATTGACGACGCGTTTGACTGCCTCCATGGTGCTCGCTACTTTTCGTCTATTGACCTGCGCTCTGGCTATTGGCAGATCGCTGTCGACGATCTGGACCGCGAGAAAACCGCTTTTATCACACCGGATGGTCTTTATCAATTCAAGGTGATGCCATTCAGACTGTGTAACGCGCCAGCCTCATTTGAGCGCATGATGGACTCCCTCCTTCAAGGATTCAAGTGGTCCACATGCCTATGCTACTGGACGACGTCATAGTGTTCTCCCCCTACTTTCGCTACTCATCTCGAACGAAAATCTGCGATCTTGCGCGTATTTTGCCGAGCCGGTCTGCAACTCAGCGCATCGAAGTGCAACTTTGGTCGTCGCCAGATTACAGTGCTTGGCCACCTGGTGGATGCCAATGGACAACAGCCGGACCCAGGCAAAATACGTGCTGTTACGAATTTTCCTGTGCCTAAGTGTGTTAAGGATGTACGCAGCTTCATTGGATTATGCTCGTACTTTCTCCGCTTTGTGAAAAATTTTGCGGACATCGAACGGCCAGTTACTGAGCTTTTGAAAAAACACGTGCCATTTATATGGGGTGACGCCGAAGCTTCCGCTTTCGCTCATTTAATCCAGCTGCTTACAACGCCATCCCATTCTGGGCCCACTTTGATCCTTCTGCGTTGACCAAAGTCCGTATTGACGCCAGTGGCCACGGCATAGGCGCAGTACTAGCACAACGACAACACGGTACCGATCGTGTCATCGCCTACGCCAGCAGGCTCCTCACAACATCGGAGCGCAACTATTCTATCACTGAGCGTGAGTGTCTGGCCCTAGTTTGGGCGGTGGCGAAATTCCGCCCATGCCTATATGGCCGACCCTTTTCCATCGTTACGGGCCTTCACTTGCTCTGCTGGTTGTCCTCACTGAAGGGACCCTACAGGACGACTTGGTCGCTGGGCGTTACGCCTTCAATATTCTTATTATGTCACATGTAAGTCTGGCCGCCTGCACGCGGACGCCGATTGTTTATCTCGGTTATCCGGTAGACGAGCCCAATCACACCGAGCACGACGCGCCCAACTGAATCTTTTCTCTGTCTCCTTTCGACAACATCGCAAACGAGCAGCAACGCGACCTTTCGCTGTGAGCGCTCATCAGTCGTCTGCAGACATCGCCCAATGACGCTTCTGTACGCCAATTCGTCCTTCCAGGATGGTGTTTTATACCGTCACAACTTCCACCCAGACGGACCGGCCCTTTCTCCTAGTCATGCCGAGGCAATTACGTCGAACTGTATTTTTTTTAACTTCATGACGCTCTAACTGCAGGGCACCTAGGTGTATCGCGTACGTACGACCGCATCCGCCGTCGCTTCTATTGGCCCGGTCTTCTCCGCTCAGTCCGACGCTACGTCTCTGCCTGTGACCCCTGTCAACGTCGCAAAACGCCTCAGACGCTCCCTGCCGGTCATCTCCAACCAATCGACGTCCCCGTAGAGCCGTTCTTCCATGTTGGACTTGACCTTTTTGGCCCCCTTTCCAACGTCATCCACCGGAATAAAATGGGTAGCTGTTGCCAACTGATTGCGCCACCCGATATGCCATAACACGGGCTCTCCCCACCAGTTGTGCCACCGACGTCGCGGACTTTCTCTTGCATGACATTATCTTGCTCCAATGGCGCCCCACGACAGCTGCTCACTGACCGTGGCCGTAACTTTCTCTCCCGAGTTATCGCCGATATTCTGCGCTACTCCGCCACTCAACACAAATTGACCACCTCATACCATCCTCAAATGAATGGTCTCACAGGAGCGGTTCAACAGAACCCTCACGGATATGCTGTCCATGTACGTGTCGAACGATCACCGTGACTGGGACGTTGCTCTCCCTTACATCACGTTCGCATACAATTCTCGACACGCCACTGCCGGATTTTCGCCGTTATATTTACTGTACGGTCGCGAACCCACCCTGCCACTTGATACCTGCTCTTACATTGGCTGCCACCCCAACTACCGAGTATGCACGCGTTGCCATATCCCTTGCAGATCATGCACGCCTGCTTGCCCGTACCCGCCTGACTGTTTCACAAGACACACAGTGACGCTACTACGATGCCCGCCACCGCGCCGCACAGTTCTCGCCTGGGGCGCTCGTGCTCCTGTGGTAACCTTCTCATCATGTGGGACTTTCAGAGAAGCTCCTTTCTAGGTACGCAGCGCCCTTCCGCGTCATACGCCAAGTGTCACCAGTAAACCTATGAGATTACCCTGGCTTGTCCTTCAACCGCTGACCGCGGCGTTAAGTGACATCGTGCACGTCAGTAGACTCAATGCTTACTCCAGTACATCTGATCTCTGATTTTAAAAGCTCCAGGACGATGATTTTACCGCCGGGGGGTAATGCTAGGGACAGCCAATCAAAGACAACTACGTGCAAGAAGACGACGACGATTTGAAGACTTTTGTGCCGCCGCGTTAGGGTGCAGTGCCCCACTACTCTCCTGTAAATGCACTTGGCTACAGCCTCTCGTCTGCGTCTTTTCACCTAACCAATATACCCAGAACCCTAGAAAACTTCTTTTGCCACTTGAATCTAGCTGACAGCCACATCATTAGAAAGGAAGGGACCACTGTATCTTCATGTCGCGTCGCGCATGTGTTCCAAGAACAATCCCATTTCAATACTGGTCAACTTGACATGTCTCCGCAATCAGGCACTCAACTCAAGCAATAGATACTTGTCATCGACCATCGGTGACGTAAATCTATAAAAATCACTAGGGGTGACAAAGGTCTTGCTGTAGTGGCCATGTTGCTTCTACAAATATCAGCTTTATTTTTTTGTGATGCAAAACTTCTAATCATGCTTTAATTAAAAAACAAAAACACAAAAAAAACGAGTATGGACTGACCCCTCATATGATCGGATTCCGGCTGCGGCGACCGCATTTCGATGGAGGCGAGGTGCTGGAGCTCATGTATCTTGATTTAGATGCAGATTAAAGAACCCCAGGTGGTCAAAATTCTCGGAGCCCTCCGCTACGGCGTCGTTAATAATCATATCGTGTTCTTGGACCGTAAGACATAAACAATTATTACTGACACCCCACATGATTGTATTGTGCTATTGAGCTGTCTCGGGAACCAGTCAAACATCAGTTTCAGTTTGAATACGGTCATACAGAGGTTATGGTTATTGAACACAGATACCGCTACAAAAAAAACACTCAGAAATTAAGGCAGCTCTTCACACTATTGGTCCCAAGCCCTAAGAGAAGTTCTCAGATGGGCGGTATTCTTTGCTTCTCTACTTTTCTCTTCATATCTTGCTCTCTTTATCTCTTTTCCTCACTGCTCTTTGTTTTTACTGTCATTTTTTCTCTACTTATTCCTGGTTCTTTCTTTCTCTCCCTATTTCTCTACCTTTCTTGCTCTTTATATCTGTATTTCTCCTTCTTCCATTTCTTCCCTGTATTTCTCTATTTCATACTTCCTCTTTTTCTCTGCCATCTCTCCCTTTCTTTCTCTATATCTTTGATTTTGTCTCTCCTTGTCTCTTTCTGTCTATCTTCTCTTCCTTTCTCTCTTTATCTCTATTTCTCTTTCTCTGCTAACGCTTTACTCTCTCGCCACCTTTTTCCCTCCGCCTCAACATCACATCTCTCCTCCTTCCCCTCACTTCCTTTTCTCATGCTTTTGCCATACTCTACAATACAAAGCTATGCTATGCTCCGTTAGCGTGCCTCGATAGCCGAATGGTTACGATTGCTCACGTTCAAAGTGTGGGTCCTGCCTCACCAAGAAACTTTTTCGCCAAGAATTTATCTGGTTCTCTTTCATTCTATTTCTCCCCTTTCTTTTTGTACTCACTCTCGCCCATCCAGATTTAACGCACTTATTTCTGGACAAATTCACAAATCGGCGCAAATGTTCTGGGATCGAAGCATAATATGGAAAAGAGGACGAAGAGACCGTATTTCGTCGATGACTAACGGCATAACGAAAAGGTCAACAGCTCCTCTGCAAAAAGTTGAATACGAAATGCTCTGTACCGTATGAGTAAAGATCACCCATGGTAGGAAAATATGCATCCCACTAGCATAAACCTTGTATTGCACAATATGCTTGCTCAAGGAGAAACAGTGGCAAGGGTGTCTCCCCCGATTCATACGAACTCAACGGGGGGCCAGTCTCCTGTGACCCACCATGATTAACGCCACTGACAGAGAGAGTTGTCAGAGTGTATCGCTGCGCAGTCGCATTCAGATAAAAGAGTTCATCATGTGATAATGATATAAATGCCACACTGACGCAACAATCAGCTCCTTCAACAGTCTTTTAAGGTGAATACCTTAGATGCCTCATGAAACGGGAATTGACCGTCGGCGGTGACCGTCCCGCGGCGTCGGGGACGAATGATGCAAAGAATCATCATCAAGTGATGACGTCACTATATGACGTCATCATAACGTCACGGATTGCAAAAATTGGTGGCTTCATCATGACGTAATGAATTCTCACGTGACGTCATCTGACATAACGCCATACGATGCCGTTGTAGTGCCCTCCTTTGGGCGGCGAACAAAACCAGAGACCGCGGGAGCTCACGAGAAGGAAATGACGACGGCGCTTGGAAGTGGCACATGAAGCCGCTGCTTCCATTCCCTGCTGCCTTATAAATCGACATAGAAGCAAAAAGATGGTTTTCGCCTTCGAGTCTTCTTAGGCGAATGCACAAGGGAACATTTGAGTTTCTTTTCTGCGTCAATTATGAATCTCGTACACTTATCACAACTCGAGGAAATCACAGATCAAGTGCGGAAATCTGGTGGAAACTTGCAGTCTCTACAATTGATGGCCATGGGACCCTCTCTGCCATTTATTACAGACCCCATTATGCGCGAAAATGTACGCGACTGCAATGAGCGACGCGACGTAGATCGCCTTCGCGCAAGCGGTGGCTTGCATGGGCAAACCCCATTCACGCGACTACTTCTTGCTGGCATGAGGGCGTTTACTCGTACCAAAAGTGGCCCGTTGTCAGCGGCATACAGTGTAAAATACTGTGTTTCGTTGCATAATGGTACATAATGTTTATTGACGTCAGGGTCTCACTCTTTCAATTGACAAATGTGCGTTGCTTGCATTTACACGCAAGCATATGTCAAGATACCCGATAATTATTAATGGAACCGCGATACCTGCCGTGACGCACCACAAGTTTCTTGGGGTTATCATTGACAGGGATCTATCGTGGTCTAGACACGTCGCTGCACTTAAATCAAAATTGAGAAACTTTGTTCTCGTCCTTCGCAATGTGGCAGGAGCAAGATGGGGCCCATCAGAATCTTCACTACTTCAATTGTACAATGCTCTATTTGTGGGATACATACGATACAGCATGCCGGTGCTCTCAAATATGAAACCTAGCTGTGTGAATGCACTAGAGAGCGTTCAAGCTCAAGGATTGCGGAAATGCTTGGGTCTACCGCGATGCACGTCAACGAATGGAACCATCGCGGAGGATCGGGCTTGTCCCATCGGTGTATACATGATCTGCGAGCCGGTCAGAGTACATCTTCGATTGTTGACCCGACAAAGGCAGCACCCGCTATCGGCACTCCCCGCCACCTAGCCAGACAGCAGCTTTTCAAGAGCAATATCACGACATGAGAATATTCTACCATCAAGGTTTTCTCCTCCGAGTGTTCCTGAAGTGCCACCGTGGGTCCTTCCTAAACCACCTGTTAGCCTCACGATTCCTGGGATTACGAAGAAGCCCCTCGTTTCTTCAATTGGCCTCAGACAACTGACCCTGCATCACATTTATACAACGTACGGCAATTCTCTGCACGTGTACACCGATGGCTCTACCACGCTACACACCTCCGCTGCAGCCTTTGTCATCCCACAAATGGATATCGCTCGACGGTTCAAGGTGGACCACAAAACCACATCAACTGCCGCCGAGCTTGTTACTATCCGGGAAGCAATAAGATTTATTGGTGAAGAGCAACCTCGAGTATGGACGATTTTCAGCGATGCCAAACCCGCTTTACAGACCATTGATTGCATAACGAGGCAAGGCCCTATATTATAGTTTGGCTATAGAAATTGCAGAACTTCTTCACGTTGCTTCAACAAATGGCCACCTTGTCACCTTCCAGTGGATTCCTGCGCACTGCGGCGTGATGGGAAACGAAGAGGCAGACGCTGAAGCTAAAAGCGCCCTCGACAGTGCCCCTGAAGTGCGCATAGCGTTTTCACGACCCGACACGAACGCCCTGCTTCGATGCGTAATGCGCAACTTCACACTTGAGCACTGGACTAAACCGGAGCGACGACACCGGCGACTACACAAATGGGACCCGGAAATGAGGTTCCGCATGCCTCCTAAATTAAAGCGACACATAGCAAGTATGATCCACCGGATTCGTCTTGGTGTGGCCTACACAAGACATTACGCACATATCATCGGACGCAGTGACACTGGTCCCAATTGTGAGCACTTCCAAGTACCAGAAACAATGGAGCACATATTTTGTGGCTGTCCGGCATACGCACGTGAACGACAGACACTGATTTCTTGTACCGAACGATTTCGCAGTGGGTCATTAACTGATGAGACTGTGTTGGGCCCTTGGCCTGACACCAACAGTGCAGCTGTGATAATAAGAGCGATCATAGCCTTCTTAAGAGCAACTGGACTAGATGCACGGCTACAACACCTTCTCAATTTGACAGGACTGTATATACTCACCTCTCTAACTCACCATCGTCATTCCATTACTCTTTTTCTCCCCCTTTCCCCTCCCCCCGGTGTAGAGTAGCAGGCTAGAGCATGATATCGCTCAGGCCGACCTCTCTGCCTTTCTGTGAATAAACCCCTCTCTCTCTCTCTCTTGTGTTATCTGTTTCGCTCCCATCAGTGCTGCTACGTGCCGCCAAACCGCGTCGCAGACGGCGCGGGACTTGTAGTTCCTGTCCCTGAGGTCGCATAATGAACGTTTGCGTTCACTATGGGACCTAACTCGTTGCCGTTGGCCATGTTCAATGTTGTTGCTAGTGCGCGTCGATAAGCAAGTGGCAACAACCAGCAGCACGCCACTAATGTACCTCTTGTTTCGGTGTTTTGCTATTGGCTGCTTGAGCACATCACTTCCGGGCGACGTGTGACAGATTCCATATCTTAAAAAGCGAGCGATTGCGCGAAATCGACCACGCGACACGTCGCGCGAACGGCCAGTTTCGTTGCTCGTCGCTGTCGCGTGCATTTTCGCGCACATGGCGTCTGTGCTTTAATGTTCCGTTGCTCATTAGGCGCGTAACCAAAAGTCAAAGGACACCGGAGACACTGGGCATACAAGTCGACGATTACATAAGCACTCAAATGCATAAACGTCAAATTGCCTTCTATGAGCTACTTTGCGTCAAAATCTACTTAGCCTTCGGTGATTGCGCGCATATGCACAGTTGCAGGTCTTAAATTAACGTTTGCAATAAAATAATCAGCACTTAGTCGGTAGCCTCGATCTCATCGATTCTATTTACATGTGCCAATGATGAAAACGATTCCAATAATCTCGTTTTTACTAATGCACTATTCTGAAAGGACACTTGTTCACAATTTCTCACCCTTATTTCTTGCTTGAAAGCGTAAAACATTTACGAAAACGTAAAACATTGAAAACATTGACGTAACCATCAATACAAGGAGACATTATTGAATTGCGGGGTTTAATCCAGTGATAAACACCATAGTTGCAAGTTTCAGCTTCGCTCGTAAACAATCTGTACGGAGTGCATGGGCGGTGATCTCTTGCAGATACGATTTGTCATGGCTGCTTACACTGAACTGGAAACAAAAGGCAGCGTGTAACAAGTCCAATGCTTCTATTTATCCCGACTTTTTTTTTTAAATTTACTCATTATTCATAAGAAATACAAATGAAATTACGATGCCGATTTTCGTAACTTTTTTAAGACATTTTATCCGGCCACGAACACACAATCATATAAACGAGGTCTACGTGAGCTGCTTAATTGCAAACCACAGGTCATTTTCTCGAACTTACTATTTTACTTTGAAGCAAAAGCTTAGCTATCTTTCCAATGTGAAGCATCTCTTGGTGGACCAAAGACAATTTGACCGTTTCTGTCTATCTACGTAGCCACCTTAGTGTATACACAATTTGCTCGGTGTATACCAAAATTAGCATAGTAGGAGACGAGCGCGCCACAAGCACGATCAACAAGTTATGAATAACCTTCAATGCTTGTCGCGTACGTCACGAGACCCTGTTTCTGAGTTACTCGTGACGCATGCCCGCATAACACTGATGCGGGTATGCACCACATGTGATTAACAGTCAGTATCAATCCAGCTACGGTGAGAATGGACTACGGAAAATCTTAACGCGGTATCGATAAGGAGTCCGTAACTCAAGTATTCTACCACAGAGCCACGCCATCGCTTGCAACTGTTTCAAAAAGCACCACATGCCTAATGCCGGGGCAACGCAAATAGTGGTTCCAGTGTTGCTCATTAGGTTTTAGAGCAATGAGATAAAAAAACGTTTATACTGCAATGACTCAGCAAGCTATAACAAGCTGTGCTTGACGTATGTTTGGATAAAACATATATTTTCGTATCGATAAAACATGAGGTGTTCAACCTTTCGTTTCGATAAAACATACGTATTTGATCGAACGTCAGCGCTGACGTTAGGTAGGACCATAAGATACCCGTTACACCTCAGAGTATTCGACATGTCTTGTAAGCCCACCATGTGCACACCACTACAAAGTTTGTAAAAAGACAACGATCCCCTACGTAACACTTGGCTCAAAGAATAGGAAAATTAGGGGCAGGAACCTCCCCAATAACTGCTTGAAGTCCATTCCTACAATTTCTGGGATCTGTCGGAACTCCCAATCTTTTGCAGTCGGATAAAACGGGAAGTGCCACTGAACTCAATAAATATTATTACTTGAGATTTTTTTTAAATTCTATAGTCGTGTGATACTACAGTTAGTCAGTTAGCTGGCATGAAATGAGTCACTCCTGTAAATGTTAACAGCTACACTTAAGAGTCATATGGATTGGTCAGCGGAGGACGTCTAGCCCTTGAGTTCAGAGTCATCGCACTCTTCCTGAGAGTCAACGTACACAACTATCACATACTTATTCCCAGCCAATAGAGAGTCAGCGGATATTCGACAATAGGAGGAGATATGTGACAAGTCAGAACTCGCTCAAAGAGTAGCAGGTACTCTTTTTTAGCGCGCACTATTCGAGCACTTCCGCCTGCACAGGTCAGTTTTCAAGCAAAGCTTTTATTGACTGACCTGCGAAGCTGGTGACGGTGCTGTTGCACAAATCGCACTGCCGCAGAAAAAAAAAACCCGTGGTGCGCTCACCCAAGCCCCTCTTCACGAAGCGGGCGCACACCAGATACCTGAAACTCTAAATAAATTTTCTTGCTGGAGCTTATGTTTCAGCTCAGCTAATTCCGGGTCAAAGGTGAGTGCACTGACCATTAAGCCACGCGTAAATACTCATCCATTGTGAATAACGAAGAAAACGAAGATGGCTCGCTGTTAATCAAAATATTGCAAACACAATGCATTCGAGTGCCACTCTCACACCTCTAAGTCTTGCATTAGTGTCGCTCTATATGTCATACAGAAATTTTGTAGCCCAGTTTGACGGACTTCTTGTGAAGGAACCGCGCGGATTTAATAAGATAAAAAAGAAGAGGAAGCAGACAAGACCAGCGCTGACTATCAACTGGACTTTTATTCAAGAAACAACGTATAAGCAAAGAAACTTGTAGAAACTACTAATTCGCATACATGAACACGTTACCAGATCAACTTATAATGCTTAAAAGAGCGCAGATTCTGATCGTAAAATTCTTGAACTCGGTGGCTCTACGTTGGGTCTACGCAACTTGCCAATTGTACGTGCGCGTCGCGTTGGCAGGTTTCAACCGGGAAAGAATCATCCCTTAATAGGAAGCTTTTCTTCATAGAACCAGCTGGTATTGGGTAACGCTAAAAAGTTTAAGAACAGCCAGCTTGCAACGTCTAAAGACTTTTCCGACGTAGTACGTTCGAAAAGAGGCAGCTGTGGAATTTTGCGAAATCTCTTAGGAAAGATGGCGACGAAGTTAGCCTTCGTTATGACACTTTGTTTTTCACTGGCACGAAGTATGTTCATAATGAAGAGATAAGACAGGTTGTTTTCCTGAAGTGACGTCATCACTGTGAAAATGACAATGTTTCGTGTCTTGTGATAAACTGCCGAAGTATAAAAAATAAAGTTGACGAATTTAGCGCACTTATCGACTTGATTAAGCCAACAATAATCTTAGGAACCGAGTCTTGGTTAAGTGATGATATAGCAGACAATGAGATGTTTCCAGGCAATTACACGTGCTACAGAAGAGACAGAAATTCTAGAGGTGGCGGAGTTTTCGTACTAGTGGAAAAGAACCTTTCATCTGTCCAGCTGCCTGTTCAAGTCGGTGACTGTGAGGCTATCGTTTGTCAAAAACGCTTTCTAATAAATGTGCCTTGACTGTATCTAGTTTTTATAGGCCACCCGATTCATCGGTTGATATATAATACGTCAATTCAGAAGTGCAGTTGAAACGATACAGGCCGATAACCCGGTGATAGGTGGTGGCTTTAATCTCCCAAATGTCGTATGAAATTATCAAGGTTGGCTAATTTCTTCTAATGGCCGCTTGTGCCAAGAAATGATGAATATGGTCAGTTTACTGGCGATGTCTCAAATGGTGTCTGAACCGACAAGAGGAGATCATGTACTAGACCTGTTCACAAACCAACCTAATTTGGTGAAATCTACCGTAGTGGCTCCTGGCATCAGGGACCACAGTGTTGTAATCTCTGAAATGCAACCTAAGCATGTAAAATGTGCTGGTAGTGTGCCGAGACGGGTGTATGACTATTCGAAAGCTCAGTTAGATCAACCAAATGAGGGCTTGGACGCGTATTATGATGTTTTTGCAACAGAAGCACAGTATAAATTTACACATGAATTGTGGGATTGCTTTAAAACCAACCTGCCAGATCTTCGTAACCATTTTGTACCATCAAGATTACTAAATGAAAGACAAAATAGAAGTAAGCCTTGGTTTCCGAAAGCATTGCGCAGCCTTACACAGAAAAGGCAAAGACTTTACCAGAATTTCCTTCATGTACCCTCAAGTGATAATTCAAAGATACTAAAAGAAGTTGAGAGTGAAATGAAGACAGAAATGCGCGCAGTCAGGAATGCCTTTAGTGAATCTATACAGTTGAGAATTAGGGATCACCCCAAGCAATTCGGGAAATATGTGAAAAGAAATGGCAAAGAAACAATGGCTATTCCGTCAATCATAACAAAAGATAGTGTAGTACCCGAAGACAAAGATAAGGCGGAACATTACAATCAGCATTTTCCTTCTGTCTTTTCGACTGAGATGCCAAATAACGATTACGGCCAGAGTGCACCACTTGATCAGATAGCCTTAGTGTGTGACATGGATGACGTTGCTCTCAGTACACGTGTCATAGAATTGTTGCTCTTGAAACTAAATGCTGGTAAAAGTGGAGGATCTGACGGTTTGAGAACTCATTTAAAATTTGCGCGCGACCTATAGCTTGCTTTTTGAAAATACTTTTTGAGAAATCTCTGGTGGAAGCTTCCCTGCGCAGCGATTGGAAGATTGGAGCAGTCATTCCCTTCCATAAAGCTGGTCTGCGAAGTTACGTGGGTAATTACGGTCCCATTTCTTTAACGTGTGTAGCATGCAAAGTGTTAGAGCATATTTTAAATTTTAGTATTGTTGCACATATGAATGACTATTCCCTATTTAATCCATACCAACACGGTTTTATAAATAATTTTTCTTGTACAACACAATTAATTCAGTTCACTTATGATATCAGCAGTGCTCTTGACAAGCGACTATCTATCGACTGTTTCTTTCTAGACTGCAGGAGGGCGTTTGAAACTGTGTCTTATTCTCTGTTAATTGAAAAATTTCATTCCTACAATATTAATACACCAGTTACTGCCTGGATTGTTGATTACCATAAAATGCGCAAACAATAAGCAGTTATGAACGGTTTGGAGTCATCAAAAAGGGACGTCACTTCTGGTGTCCCTCAGGGCTCTGTTTGAGACCACTTTTGTTCCTTTTATTTATAAACGACATCGGGGAAGGAGTTCTGCCACGTATGAGATTGTACGCTGATGACTGTATTTTATATAGGCCTATTACAAGTGAAGGAGATTGATGCGTTTTGCAATGTGACCTAAAGGTCATTTGTCAGTGGTGCAAGTGGAATATGACTTTGACATTACCAAGGAAAAGAATGCACGTTTATTTCAGTATACTTTAGATAATGTTCCCTTATCCCAAGTGTATGAATTTAGGTATCTTGGAGTATACATTACTCATGAATTAAAATGACATCGTCATGTTGATCGCATAGTCGCCAACGCAGGCAAGTCATTAGGCTTTTTACGGCATAATGCAAAATCTTTCAATATGGCCACTAAAGAACTGGTGTTCAAGACTTTTGTGAGATCGATTATAGAATATGCCTGCGAGGCGTGAGACCCACCGATGGTAGGTGACAAGGAACTCATAGAAAAAGTACAAAATTTAGCTGCAAGGTTCGTGACTCAAAGCTACACACTCACTTTTAGCGCTACCCAAGCGAAGGTGGATCTGAAATGGGATTCACTAGAAAACCGCAGGAAGAAACTTCGTGTAAAACTTTTCCATAATATTTTTCACTCAAATGTTGCCATTGATCGGCAACAGTATATATTAGAACTTTATTATGTATCCACATGGGGCGATCACAATAGGTGCGTGAAATGTTTTCCAATACAGAATCCTTCACAATGTCGTTTTTTTCCAAGAACAAAATGGGAGTCGAATAGATTACCTGCTGCTGTAGGTAACGGATTATCAAATGGTATGTTTTATGATTTGTTAATATAGTGATTTATGACTTGTCGTTATGCGTTTCTATGCATACTGGCTGCGTATGTTAATGTATTTATTATTGTGCCTACTTTTTATATGTGAAGCATCTTATGGCGGAGCTTAATCCGGTGTGCGGCGTGACATCCCTTACTGCGCATGCGCAAATCCTTTAAAAAAATAAATAAAAAACCTCCTTTCCCCCTCTCTCTCCTCTAGGCATCCCTCCCCGCGGCAACCACACCCTCACTGCGCATGCGCCTCCCCTCCTCTCTCCCCCTCCTACGCTCTCCCCTCTCTCCTCTAGGCATCCCTGCCCGCGGCGTCCACACTCCCACTGCGCATGCGCGTCCCCTCCTCTCTCTCCTCTCCTACGCTCCCCCCCTCTCTCGCCTCGCGACGCCGACGCAGGCAGCGTCTGCTAGCGAGTTTCTAGGTTGAAAAAACCGACTGCTCGCGCTGCACTTCCGTTCACTGGCCACTCCGTATATATGGCAATGGATTTCGACCTGCAAGGTGGTGCCGGTGGGAGATTTCTCCTGTGCGTTGTTGAACAAGAAAAATTCGTAGCGTGCGCGTTAACTAAAAGCGGACTGCGGGTCTCTGTGTTCAGTCGGAGTCATCTGTCTCTCATTGCCCATTAGCAGCGATTAACATGTTCCAGTAGGAAACACCGCACTTTCACTGCGTGCTTTGCGCGTCCCCAGTTTTCTCTCCTGCGCAATGCTGCGATGAGCGCCAGCGTCAACGCCCCGCCAGTGTACGCGTTAGCGCCCGCTGCTTCACATCTACACATGGTTCTCTTTAGCGGGAGATGGTGTAATTTTTATCTCTCCTGTTTATATGTGATGTGTAAACCCGCTTATATTGTGTTCCCCCCTCACTGTAATGCCTGTGATGGCGCTTTAAGTATTGCGTAAATAAATAAAGAAACATACATGGGACCTTTTATTCTTTTTTTTTTACATCCTATGAGCTCTCATGATACCTCATGTATTTTCCTTGGAAGGATACAAAGGCTTGTGTTATACAATATTAAGGCGAAAGCCTTTAATGTCTCATGATCATGTCCGTCCGTCCGTCCGTTCGTCCGTCCAGCCATCCATTCGTTCCCAGATATATCTGCCCAGTCATGATACAGACCCACAATTTTCTCACTGGTTTTTTTGGGGGGGAACTTGAACGGCCTAGTAAATTTCGTTCGGTATTCGGACATCGCTGCTCAGCCAAACATAATAATATTATCAGTAACGACGAACCATTAACTAATAGTATGCGTAGTGCTTATATTCGCCGAAAACAATACTTGCGGTTTGAGCGTTAACCCGCTAACGCGACTGCCTTTCGCAGGAGGAGGGCAGGAGCACCGACAAGTGATTCCACAACCAGCGGGTCAGAGAAGCACCCCAAGAAAGTGGATTTCCCCGATACCAAACCATATACCGAAAGCAATACATGCACAAAAAGAACAAAAAAGTATACATGGCATAGTCACTCGAATGGCCACAGGCTTTCACCGAATCAACTTTGGAATTCACAAAGTGTCCTCCCATTTTTTCTCCAAACTTGTTAATATTGTAAGCCTCGCTTATTACCCGGTAAATGTGATTTTCGTTCTTATAAACAATGCTTGTGTCAATGAAAACAGGCACACAAGATGTACGATCACCAAATCGCCAAAATGTGCATCCTTCTACGTTTTTATGGAACCGTACTGGGATATCTTCCACACTGCTATTCTTGAAATGCGTTCGCAGTAATTACATCGTACCATTCCACTTGTCGATTAGAAATCTCCCATTGTCGTCTATAATCTGCACTGGTAGTGTTCTCCAGCTGGGTGCTACCATCTTTCCAGCGGGACAGATAATGACGCTGATCATTGGCTTGCATCATATGAACAGGTCGGCGCTCATAGAAAACCGGATGACTTGGTCAACTTAACGAAATTATTAATCTGTCACACGTTAGGGAACGATGATGGTTAGAGAACGATGATGGTTAGGGAACGATGATGCGGATGTCCGATAATGATCTGTGTTAAAGACATCACTAATAAAAGCATTCCATTGAATCACTCCACGGAAACTGTAAGCGAACTTGCGTTTGCGCTCGGACGCAGACAAAAAGGGTGAAATGCTAATCATTTACACAGAATACATTGTTCGCCTGTGGAGACGCGTGTACTTGCTGTGCTATGAGCAGAAAAAGAAAACGTGGTTGATTCCACCGTCATAGTAATTAGAGGTTTAATCTTCTTCCCGACATTAATCGTTGGGATAGAGACGACTTTTCTACCCCAGACTGTTGATGTGCACGATCTGCTGGTGAGCTGTACCACTCCTTGCACATCAGGACTCTCGCGGAAACTTTGACGTGTGAACTTGTACAACCGTTTAGACTTTCAGAGGTTTTCCTTTGTTAATGAGAACCGTTTCAATTTTCGGTCGGGCTGACGCCTGTTCATTACTTTTTCTTGATTCTAATGTTTCCTTTCCGGGGTTTTTTTTTTTCGTGTGTGCAAATATAGTTTAGTTATATGAACATCAAACGCTCACATTTTTCTCTTTTCGGATAATAGTATTTCATAGCTAGTCTGACGACTAGGTTTATTTACTGAACCTGTCACAGTCACATGCCTGACGGAAGTGATCTCAGTGAAGTCATGGTGGACACCGGCAAAAAGCACTTTCATGTTATAAAAAACCGGCAGCTCCCAATCATTGTAGGAATCGAAGTAATGTGATCCCAAGCATTGTGGGAATCGAAATCGTGCTGCACATAGTATGCATGTCATGATTTACATGTTAGGACCTGTAATCTATGTTCGTGATTCAATCACGTCGTGCAATACCTATTTTGGTCTATATCAAGCTAGTGAACTGGAGGCAAGCACACCATGAACGTGGCATGTAAATGGCGTTCTACATCGCATGCATATCATAATTTTCATGTTACTACCAGCCACCTATGTTCTTCATACAGTCACGTCCCGCAATACCAATTTTGGTGCATATCAACCTGGCGAAACGGCCGCGAGCGCGCCATTGTCGTGGCATGCGAGTCATGCTGTACATGACATGTCATGATTTTTATATTACCTCTTGTCATTTATGTTTTTTATACAGTCACGTCATGCTATACCGAACTTGCTGTTTATTAAGTTGGCGAAACGGCCGTCAGCGCACCATTAGCGTGGCATGTAAATCGTGTTGAACATGACATGAATTTCACGATTTTCATTTTACGACCTGTCATTTACGTTTTTCATACAGACACGTCACGCAATACGAAATTTAGTGTATAATAAGCCAGCGAACTGGAAGCTAGCGTGCCATGAGTGTGGCGCGCAAGTCGTGTTGCCCATGACATGTCATGACTTCAATGTTACCACTTGACATTTATGTTCGTCGTACAGTCACGTCACGCAATACCAAATTTGGTGTATATGTCACGTGGTTGTGGTTTGAACGAAGGCAGCAGGCGACGTGTCCAAGATGAAACTCTTATTGGCCGAACTTGTGTCCGGGAAACGAAAAGACAGATTACAGCAAGCCAGGCACGCTGGACAATAATAGCGGCGAACAGAGCGTCGGCGGAGCGGGAACGGGACGGCGGACTGCAGCAACATAGGTCATAGCCTGCGGATGAGGCTGTCGTGGTTTGGGAATTCGTAACGCTCGCTGAAGTTCTTCACGAATAATGTCAGTGATCGAGTCTCTTTGTGAGTGTGGCGAGGGTAACAGCTTCCACAGTTCCTCCCGCACGATCGCTCGGATCGTTTTACGCGAGTCGTTGGAGCAGAGTGGTTCCACGTAGAGCACTGCACGGGCCGGCTTTTTCCGGCCCGGGCCCGGCCCCGGCCCGAAAGCGCCATGCTCAGGCCCGCCCGAGCCCGGCCCGGTGTTTTTAAATACGGCCCGTACCCGGCCCGGGCCCGAAAGGTTTGGGCCCGGCCCGACGGCCCGGCCCGGCCCGGCCCATTTCAAAAAATTATTTTTTGAGCATAAGCGAGGCACTGTCCAATCTTCGCTTATAGTGAAGATACCAGGCACGCACAAGATAGTTCCTGGACAGTGTTGTGAGAACTTATGACAGTGTCACGATTTTCACTGGTACTGTGTTTACCATCGGTTAATTACGCCCGTAACACTTTTGCGAAAGAATTGCAGGGGGATATATGAGGAGGCACAGCTGGCTGTCCATGCACGCAGCGCTAACCATGCAATGTTATTATTGCATTTCAAAGAACGACTACAACATACAGCGCCCACATAAAGTGGAAAAACAGCGGACATTTATAGTCGAGCTTACATTAATTGCTGACAAGCTGGGACTATTGAGTAAATAGAGCAGAACATATCCTACAAACTTGGTTTATTGCGCAATGCAACGAGAGAGAGAAAAAAACGTGCTCTAACTACTCCTGGGAGGGTTCGCCAGGCTGGGTCGCTTGCTCCGACTAAAGGAGGAAGAAAGTACACCTTTCTTGCATAACTTGTCACTCTCCTTAAACTCGACGTGTCCGAAAACAAAACTAATGCTGGGAGGAGAATCGTGACGCAGGGGAGTCCAATAATAAGGTCATATTACAGTTACCTAAAAATCTGTAGCAGAGCCAAGTGAATATTTTTCTTAATTTCTTTACATAAAATTAAAACGAATAAATCCATCAGTCAATGAAACGAACTTTTATTTCTCCCAAATATAT
>JALIZH010001709.1:0-30514 GCA_030522465.1 Rhipicephalus appendiculatus | reverse complement strand
CTCAAGCACTATTTGTACAACAAAGAATCCATGAAGTCCCGTCCGAAAACATGTGCTTGCTCAGTTTGCAGGCGAACTAAGGGGTGCTTTGCAATGCTATACCATCGTCTTCGTCTAAACACCGCCTATGGAAACAGCTTACGGTACCGCTTCGGTCAAGCAGCGAGTCCGTGTTGCAACAACTGTGGCTCCATCGAAACTGTGGAACATATTTTTATTTGAGTGTCGTGCGTATGCCGATGAGCGTGCGCTCTATGAACATTACATGCATTCGATAACCCAAGAACTTTCTCATTTGACTCTGTATTGGGCCCTTTAACCTGCCTCACGCTACAGAGGCGTGCGATGAAACTTTGTTCACGTATTTGGACAGTATCGGTCAGCTCGAGAAACTTTAGCTCTACCTTGAAACCACGCAATAAGACTCTATCAACGCACGCTCCCGCCTAATAGACAAAAGAACGAGTCTGCTTTTTTTCTTATTTTTTATTCTATTTTAACATCTTTTATCCTTTCCCCTCCTCTCTCTCTCTCCCTACTTTCAGTCCCCCATCCCCTTCCCCACGCAGAGTAGCAAGTCAGCGATTTGCATATGCCGGCTAAATTCTCTGCTTTTCAATAAAGAGTTCTCTCTCTCTCTCTCTCTAATTGCAGTGGTCTTATCCATTTGAAGTCATCGTAATAAGTGACGTACCCAAGGGCATATGCTGCTAATGTAAAGATCACGCATGCGCTCTTGCCCAATGCAACGTACTTTAGTCTTCTCATCGTCATAGTTACGATTGTGATACGAAGGCTTGGCGTTAATTGTTACACGTGCAATATTACTTTAAGCAAGACCCTGAGACGGTTACTGCAACGCGTTTGAAAATCTCAAATTTGACTCTTGAAGGCCTTTTTTCAAAACTAATACAAGTGGTGGTGTTGTCTTCATTCACTTAGAGCAGCATCGCTTGATATGAAGACTACATTTGGGTGATCGGGGGATGGAGGGGTATATGGACGAGTGAAAGTCAGTTACAATAAAATGTTCAATTCACAAAACACTCATGTGATATGTCGTTTTCACTAGGTTTGTCAAAATGCGCACTCGGAGAAAGGGAATGAGCAAACGCACAGATAAGTGGTTTTACACAAAATATCAAAAAACGGCATGAAGAAGCACAAACATGCCAAAAAATATCAGAAATGGAATTTATGGAAAATCCAACAAGTTCATTTTTACGTCTCTGTATTAATGTCCTAAGGCGCATCTTCTTTGCCGCACAATAAGTTAGAAAATTGCAATGTTTAATGCGACCCCAACAATCACTCCACACCTGTGGAAGGGCGCTCTTTACTCTGGCCATTTTTTCCCTATGTTTTCGCGCTGTTACATTCGCCATCCTGCACCCAGACCAACTAGCCCAAGCTCCTACACTTGTAAACTATATTTGACACCTCGAGGGCTGTAATATTACAGACGTAGATGTGATAGAATAAATATATTATATATAGATACGCGCAAGTTTTGTAGAAAGAACTAGGAATTCTTGTTTAACTACAGGCATCGGCAAGGAGACGGCCCGCGAGCTGTGCCGGCGCAACGCTCACGTTATCCTGGCCTGCAGAGACGCCAGCAAGGCTCGTGCGACAGCAGAGGAGATTGCGCGTGACACCGGCGTGGAACCAACGTTCATGCGCCTGGACCTGTGCTCCTTCGCGTCCATCAGGCAGTTCGCGTCCCAGGTGGTGGCCCAGGAGGAGCGCCTCGACGTGCTCATCAACAACGCCGGCACTTTGCGTGAGTGCACGTTGCAGGAAATGCTTCCTGTACCTGAACAGAACCTCTGTATGCTCAGAGAAAGCGCTACTCGTGATTTGTCCTTCAGTAGACCAACCTGAGCGCAGTGCTGTCGCTTGACTCACAGTGATGGAGCAGTTATCAAGAAGTACCGCCGATCGTCGCTCATAAACGGCAGCCGCTTCTGACGAGGGGCGGCACTGCCATCCACTTTCTCGAGTTGAGGTAAACCTGAAGTGAAGATGATGTTCTGTACATGATATAGAAACTTTTGGAAAACCTGAACGCTCACCTCTGTATTACATATAATACCGGTGTGAGCGTTCAGCTTTCCCTGCAGGTTTCTTTCTGCAGTCGTCATGACTTCGAAGTTTGATTGTGTGTTGCAGTGCGGCAGTGTGACCTCAGGTCACGTGCTTTTGTCTGATATTCAGAGGGCTTTCTTTAAACGCCGGAAAACGTCACCACGTATCTTCTGCACGTAGCCACAAAAATTGGATCGGTAATTTCGGAATGCCCTGTACAATGTAACGAAAACTACTTGATCTTAAACTGACTACTTCAGAAGTTGCGCAGTTGATATTGACGAGTTACGTGCAATCCATCAGTTATTTATTTGCTAATTAAGTGCCTCATAAAACGTAGCCGATAAGGAACGCGACATAACGGTAAACAACATGGCGTTGTTTTATTATAATTTGCGATTAACCAGCTTTCTTTAAAGGGACACTAAAGAGAAAAACGATTTTTTGAGTATTAATGAAGTACAATTCCACAATCCCGGAAACGCCATTCTTACCGCGAGACGACGCTTGGTAAGCGAGCAAACGCGTGAAAATCAAATCCGGGGGAGACGCCACCTTGAGATTCCCGCACAAAACACCCTGACGTCATAAATTTTGACGGTGTCTACTAGGTTCTACGTAGTTCTTAATCGGTAAAAATGAAGTACATTGACATCTGTGGCGGCTATATACATAACCTATGAAGTTTCAGAAAATTTTATTCGGTCGCAAAAATAGGAAAAATATATATTGAAATTCGTGATGTCACCTGCGGATATTTGACGCGAAATTTAAAAATGAAACTTCAACATTGGTTTTATCCCCTAGTAAGGAAATTATGATGGTGAAACTTACGACATTAGAGTTCTCAGAGTGCAGTTTATCAATCTAAACAAAGTCATTGTTTCACATCAGTGTCCATCTAAACAAAGTCATTGTTTCACATCAGTGTCCCTTTAAATATTTGCTTCTTGTTACGCGAAACAGCCTGCATTTCAATCCAGTTCGAGAAACACACGGCGCGTGCCACGCCTCCGTAGTTGATGCGTTGAATTGTACACACCGCCACTAAAGCGGCTACTGGTTTGCATAATTGTGGCCATTTTCCCAACCAGTCACTACCCTGCAAGATGTACGCAGTGTGTCTTAACGGCATAGATGGATAGAAATCAAACCAGGTTAACACACAAGAACGGGTACACTTCGGCTGATGGACAGTGTGCGACATAAGAACATTACAACGACCAAACATCTACTTCGAGAAGTTCTTAAAGTTCCCCTGACAAAATGAATTATTTCTCTAGTTTCGATTCACGTGCTGAATCTGCCTCTTATGCGGAACAAAACTTCCCAAGCGTCGTTGGATCGAAAGCAGCAATACATTGTAGTGCATTAGCAAATATTCGCCATAAAAGAAGACCGGGAGGTATTTAGGGCGTGTGAAGACCACATACCTCATTTTTCAATGCGAACTCGCAGCAGGAAAAGGGGGGGCTAAGGCTTGGAGTTCTTGTTCAGATGGTCTACAAAGTGGCTGGCCAATTGGTGCAATTCTCCGAGTTTCATTTCGATCAAATTTGCATACTTAATTTTTATCATGTACTTGCAGATTGAATAACCAAATACGATTCGTTGTGAAAACAGAGGAACGACTGTGCCATACATGACACTAAGTAGAGAGGGCATTCGGCTTTAAGATACTGACCAAATCGCGGTCAGCATGCCGCCTCCTTGTGACAAGCATCCTGCTTTAAATGACTATGAAAATACAGGAAATAACTCACACGAAGCACCATGCTATTACGCCGCAATTATGGGGAACGAGAGGGCGGACAGCCTTGCTCGAGAGTATAGCATCAGAGTGTGGAAACGTACTTGTGTAGAGTCCCAGATCACATAAAAGATGTTTAAGAGCACAGAGACGCCAAAGGCATCGATAGTGCTTTCCGGGCCCATCCTTGGACGCAGCCCAGATGCGGGACTGGCGCAAATTTTAAACACTACATACTCACATCTACTTCTACTACACCACATACCCCCCCCCCCCCCCCAAATGTACTCCAACACTTGCCCGTGTTGTAGGGGCGGTCATCGCTTGACCACTTTACTTGGTTGTGTCAGAATCAATCAAGCAAATTTAAGACCTCTCCTTGTGGGACAAAACTCTGACAGTAGACAGTGGAAGGTGTCGCCTGCCAGCAGTGAGTGGGAGGACCACTTCTCCCCCGTAGCCTGGCGAGCCGGATCGCCATTCGGGCCCTGCACATAGATACCCAACCACTGGACCTGGATGCCAGCAGCAATAATTGTTTATAGTACTAATACTATTGTGGTACATTGTGTCCAAAGAACTAAATGGTTTGATGCATGAGTATCCTTGAGAGTGCGAGGAATGGCCTCTTCACTTAAGTTGAGCACTTTTTTGCACAAAGTAAATGTTGATAGTTGAGCGAAATATAGCGTATTACGTTATACTGAAAAGTTCTGAAAGGGCAGCGTACATTACATTTTTTTTATACGAAATCTTTCCCATAGGCCAAGGTTCACGATACCCCAATTACTTCGCGCATCTGTTATTGCAGAAGTGCATCCATTAAGTATTCTGTGGATGAATACAAAATTTCATTTCTAGACCACAACGTAGAATGAAAACTCGCCAATTGCCTAAATTCTTGTTTAGTCGTTTTTCTCAGATAACGAAGCTCATCCACGACATAAATTTACTGCGTTAAATCATAAAAGAGAATTTCATATTCCACATCTTGCATGTGTTATAACCATCTAATTTGGTAATCTGCAGCTCCACCAAGCAGAAGAGAAACAGAAGACGGATTCGAGATTACATTTCAAACGAACTACTTGGGTCATTTCTTGCTGACAAACTTTCTTCTCGGTACGTTCTCACGTAAATTTCACCTAGTTTTACCGTGTATTGCGAACGGTGTGCTCATAAATTAAGTGGCCTCTATTTTGCGTACTAAAGTAGTCGTATTTTGATTATGTATCCAATATCATCATCATCATCATCATCATCATCAGCCTGACTATGCCCACTGAAGGGCAACGGCCTCTCCCATGTTCTGTTCTGCCAATCAACCCGGTCATGTGCTTGCTGCTGCCACGTTGTACCCGCAGACTTCTTAATCTCATCTGCCCACGTAACTTTCTGTCTCGCCCTCAGGCGTATGCCTTCTCTCGGAATCCAGTCAGTTACTTTAACGACCAGCGGTTATTCTGCTTACGCCCTGCGTGCCCGGCCCATGTCTATTTCTTCTTGATTTCAACTATAATATCCTTAACACCCGTTTATTCTCTGACACACTCTGCTGTCTACATGTCTCTTAAGGTTACACCTATCATTTTCCTTGCCATTGCTAGCTGCGTCGTCCTCAGTTTAAGTTGAACCCTCTTTGTAAGTCTCCAGGTTTCTGCTCCGTAGGTAAGTACCGGTAAGATGCAGCTGTTATATACCTTCCTCTTGGTAGACTACCATTGGTAGACAACCATTCATGATTTGAGAATGCTTGCCGAATAGGCTCCATCCCATCTGTTGAGAAAAGGACGAGCTGCCAAGCCCATGGTGAAGCCGCCACTGCCCTCTTTATTCGAACACATTGACCTGATCTTAATGATGATATTACCACTCCTCGTCGTCTAAACAATTTTCAACACCATCCTTATTCTTCTATTATTTCACTCTCATGGTTCGGCTCCGCTGTTACTACCTGTCCCAAGTGTAAATATTACTTTACTACCTCCAGTGTATCGCAACCTATCACAAAGAGCTGTTCTCTCTCGAGACTGTTACACATTACTTTAGTTTTATGCATATTAATTTTGAGACCTACTCTTCTGCTTTCCTTGTCAATCAGTGATCATGAGTTGCAATATGTATCCAATATGCCTCTAGATAAAAGATTCCTATGATGACTGTCTAACGGTAACCATCTTTTTCCAAGGTCTTCTAAAGAAGAGCTCGCCCAGCCGAATCATACACGTAGGTTCCTTCACTCACTGGCTTGCGACGCTCGACGATGACATCGGCTTCCAAAGATACCGTCGAAGCCAGGTGTACCCAAAGACAAAGCTCTACGTAGCTCTTTTCACGATGGAACTGGCAAGAAGACTGGCTGATACCGGTAAGCGCCCAGCTCCAAACGAGAAAGGCACTTGATGCAACCAGGCTCTAATTCTAACAATGCCTGGCGACAACTTTCTGAGGCAGCACAGCCAAAGCTACTTGGGCGGAGCTTCTGCACATGTGTTGCTACGCAAATTAGTCCGTTTGCGGGTGATTTCGGTTTCGGTTTCGCAAGCGCATCCAACACGTACGTTTTCGCACGAACGTGCAAGGTTTATTGTGTTATTTTCGAAATAGCGTTATAAAGAATAGGTTATATATAGCTTTAATCGAAAGCAATGACAACCCTTGATATACTTATGGATGTAGCAATGAAGGCAAAAATACGTAGAATCATTGCTGTGCTCTTCTGCGAACTCTATTATAACGCTAATCTGCCAGTGGTTCAAGTCACCGTGGAAAGCAAGCGCCATACAGTAATGTTTGCATTTGTTGTTTCTTGGAACGCAACGAAATATCCTTTATTGCGAGGGGAACCCAGGTAGCAGTTTTATCGAAGCGGACAGATTCGTTTTTGGAAAAAAAAAAAATGTGCACGGCCGATCAGGAACTGCGTGATTGAAAATCCAACGCGGAGGCAGGAAACCATCTCCTAAATTTCGGTGCATACAGGGTCGGCATCGTCGTTTTCCTTCTTTTAGAGACGCAAAAAGTTTCTGGAGAAGCTTACGTTATTTTGTTCGGGGACGCGAAGGCATGGACGGGTAGCAGATATCTTGGCCAAGAGCGGTCACGAGCGGGATTCTCACGTTCATAAATCCCAGTGGGTGAAACGCGCTCCTTACTCTTTCAAGAATGCTGTTTTTTGCACAGTTTTGCACAGTCAGTAGCATAATATATGTGAACGCGTCTGTTGACCAGGTGGAGCTTTGCAATGGCAATTTTATTCACGAAAATCGCTGTCATCGCAAAGCGCCAAGAACCGCTCCCTCCGTAAACGCCGATGCGTACGGTGTTAGTGTACGCGATCTTTAGCGTGATTGTATCAGCTATAGTAGGCAACCAACATGCAGACCACGTATAGAACGCAAGGTCATTGCTTTTACGTACAGTTTCCAATCGAAATTTTGCTTTCAAGCAGCTGGTCTTGCTGAAGACTGGCAGCTCGCCGGAGTCAATGTAAAGGTGGCTATCGCGATGAGACACCCACTTGCGCTGATGGTATCACGCGCACACAACTTCTTTCTCGGTGAATTCACATGCGGGGAACAATATATTTGACAAAATATCTGACGTCCGCCTCGGTGGAACAGTGGCTAAGGTGCTCGGCTGCTGACCCGAAGGTCGCGGGTTCGATCCCGGCCGCGGCGGTCGCATTTCGATGGATGCGATATGGTAGAGGCCCGTGTACTGTGCGATGTCAGTGCACGTTAAAGAACACCAGATGGTCAAAATTTCCGGAGCCCTCCACTACGGCGTCTCTCATAATCATATCGTGGTTTTGGGACGTTAAACCCCAGATATTATTATTATTATTACAAAATATCTGACGAAATATCTATCTATCTATCTATCTATCTATCCATCTATCTATCTATCTATCTATCTGTCTAGCCGCCTATGTCTGGTCGCTTTGTGGTCGTCTCCTTATCTTGGTGTGTACCGAAATCAGCGCAGGAAATGATTGCATGACGGACATGATGCACAGGTGAACTTGCCTGTCGCTTATGTCATCAAACCCTTTCGACCACTAACGTGTGGCACCTACCCGCATATACAGTGTGGCACATACCCTCACAAACGCCTACTACAAAAATCTCTCATTCAAATGCCAACCCACTTGTATTCAACTGGATTCAGGACTTTCTCACTAAACTACAGCAATTTGTAGAACCTAATGATACGTCCCCATTCCTTTGGAACATATTCTCCTGTGTGCTATAATACGTTTTTATGCCTTCACGTCTTTTTTAATTTATATCAAAGACTTACCCGACAATATTTCGTTTAGCATTCTCCTGTTACTTGAAGACTGTGTAATCTAGCGGCCCAACAATAACGTTTCAGATGCAAATTCTCTGCAGTCGGACCAACTAAAACACTATGAGTGGTGTCCCGACTCCCAAGTGAGTCATTGTTTTAAATACTAACAAAAGTGGACTTGATTCCTCTCAGAGACACCAGAACTTAGCCACCACAAACTCTAATATTTATGGCTACATTGTTTCTTCCCACAGCCCTGGTAAATATCTCGGCGTTAGCATTTCACAGAATATATTTGTGAGCACACGTAAATAAAATAATTAAGAATGCTCCTGTAGCTCTCGGCTACCTTCGTGGTAACTTGCATAATGCCCCTTCATCAGTAAAATTATTACCCTACAAAACACTAATTCGCCCCCCGCCTCCGTAGTTTGGAACCCACCTCAAATTAATCTTATAAATCCATCGAACTAGTCCAAAACTGCGAAGTTAGATTGATCTATTCCGATTACTGATACCATGCGAACGTTACTGCAGCTAAAGGTAAAACAGAACTACCTAAGCTACACCTACTCCGAGTAATATTACTAGATTTTCTTTTTCGCACAAAATATATTATACGTCCACTATAACGCTCCCATTCAACCAACCCATCGTACTTCTTCCCGCGCAAGCCACCACAGGGCCGTCTACCCAGCCCCCTGATGGTACCACGGCCCATCATCACGCCTTTTGCGCTCAGGCAGAGTGGGACTGGAATGGTCTTCCCACAAGTTTCATCCATCATTACAACACAAATAAGTTTAATAAAGGCACAGAATCATTGTATTATTAACCCTACCTTGCTAACCCACACCCTTACGTAAAGCCCTCTGGAAGGGGGGCTTTTAAGTATATTAAATCAAAGGGATAAAAATAACCCGGCCCTCGGTATATGAGTAGGCGCCGAAGGTGATTGACGGTATATATCAACCCATGCAGAAAAACCGGCGCCGGCTATGATGGGGTTTTTGATGAGCGAAAAGCCTCTATAGGAGAAAAACAATCAAAATCACAGCTCGAGCAGGAATCGAACCCTGGCATCCTGCTTGACAGTCAAGTTTTTTATAATACCGAAACACGCCAGTGTTTCAAACTTCCCAGAAAAAGGCCACCTATGGAACAGTAGAGTGTACTAGAACGGGGGGAGTGCTCGGAACGGCCACAGCACCAATGCACAGAAAGTGAAGCCAAAAGACCGCAAAGCAGCTTGTGGCGCTGCGATCGGTAGGCTGCAATGTGTCGTCGTTTAAGAGTTACGCGCGGCTGTACCAAAGCGGTGCAGAGGTAGAATGTCCGCTTCCCACTTAAATTATCCGGGCTTGAGTCGCCCCTGTAGATGGCGGGTTTCATTTTTTAGTGTGACTTGTCACACCTTTATTCGTTTCTTTTTTTTCTTAAAACTAGCTTCAGGTGCCACGCGTTGTCTTAAAAAGTAACGCGGAATATGAAGTAAATTCGAAGAAATTAGGCACTAAGCGTAAATGTTAGCAGCGCTACCGCATGGGATTCCGCAAGAACTTAAAGCGCGCAGTAACATGGCTCGCAGTAAGCACACGAGCCAACGGCCCCCTGTTCAACTGCCAGAAAAAAGAATTGCATCGCTCAACGTAACGCACTACGATGTGGCTCTGTTTTTACAGTATTCAAACCTTCACCCTGGCCCGCTGACCGAATGTCGACTACTCTCGGTTTTTGTTTTGCTGCGACCCAGCAGCCGGCAACTGAGAGCAGCGTATCGAACACACGCAATCCGAGCCTCCTATTCCCAAAAATCTCGGAGGTGATACTTTTCATTATGTTTTTGCGGAATCTCACGCTGCGAAGTGCAAATAAGTACGCTCACTTCCAAATTTCTTGTATTTTAATTGACATTTCATGCTACCTTTGAAGCAATTTGTAGCAACTGAAGCTACACTGTAAACAGAAATTAGCCCATATGGGCGTTTTTAGGAGGTGATATGCCCTTTTTCCACCCAAGGCCAAGATACCAACTCCCTGGGAAGGGAGTAAAATGAGCTAAAACCGCTATTTCACCCTGATTATCAAAAATCATAAAATATGGGAGTATAACCGATGTAAATTGGGAGTAACCGAAAAAAAAATATTGACGCGGGGCAGAAGGGTGTATTCAAATACGCCCATTTGGTCAAGAACTAATAAGCAAGCAAAATCGTTCTCAGCCTCAGCGTCAACTTCTCAAAAGTTACTTCAACAGGCAAGTTTTAAATAACCGGAGCAGCGCCAACGCTCTTCTTTTTCGTTCGTGAGAAGCGCGCCTTTGGACTCCGGTGTATGCCGAACCGCCGAACTACACGCACAGCGGAGGAACACGTCAGAATCTGGAGTTCGGAGCGCGGGAAGGGTGCGTCGTTCCGTTCGTTGAGGCAGCCATTTTGATCGGCGGCGGTTGTGCAGTGCGATTCATACGAAGTCGTCGGTGTTATCCGCAATTTTGAAGCCGAGGACACATGGTAAGTTATTCTGAATGAACTTGTGCGTTATTTTTTGGTGTGTGTGCGCGCTAGTGCAACTTAATCAGTTGTTGAAAGGCTCGCGGTGCAGTCAGCTTCGAGATGACGGAAACACTTGTTTCCTCCGTGACACTATACGTGTTTTGTATTTTCGAAGCGAGTACTTTTCATAGCTGTGTGTGAGCGGAGGTGAAAATCGGGAATGCGTAGAACTATACCTGTGATCGTGTGACCGTACAGCCGCCCATTTATTTAACTTGAACGCGCGAGCGTCGACCGCGCAGTCGATAAGCGCCGTATAACGAAGCACGGCGGCGAAATGAACGAGAACACGCGCGTGTGCCTGCGTGATGAACATTCCTGTGCAGCTGCCTTCCACCACGCTGTTCCGGGAACCGCACTCTGGGACGCCGGGAATCGGCGCTTATTTTGACTCGGTCGTGGATGCTCGCGCGTTCAGGTTCAAAAAATGGGCGGCTGTATATGCAAAGATAGCGCTGTAGGTAACGTATATGTGCAGTTCGATTGGCGAGGCCGCCGTGTGGTAATCGCAACTTCAGATCACCGCGGGCATTGGATTGCTTTTTGTGTGGTTATTTTATGCTGTTAGCGCTCGGTGTTTCGTGCGACGGCGTGCAACACACGGCGAGAAAATTATTGCAAGCAGAGCGAGCGTAGTTAAGTTGCTGCAGCCTGCGACCACTCAGAATGCGTGCGGTTTCAATAATTTTCATCTCACTGAAATTGCCTATAAACGATAAGATGTTTCTTTTTCGCAATTTTAAGCTTTATTTTCTTTTTCTTCTCAAAGCGATGCGATAAGAGTAGTAGTGATACTTAGCTGCGATTTTAAACTTACGTTTGGGGGCATAGCGTATGGTAAGGCAGTAGTTTCAACTCTCTTGTTGTGCGGCGCTTTGTCAACAAGCTTCGATTTTCCATACTTTTTTGTTTGATAAACTTTTGTTTGTCTTCAAAACTAGCATCTTTCCTTACTTTGAACCACCACAGGTGAAGACATGCTGGTAGCCATTTGAATTAGCGCCCATAGTTAGTGATGAACCGATCTGGAAAATTCTCTCAGTAAAATGCTCTTTTTTATGCCTTTTTTTTTAACTGATGTGCCCCACTCTATGCAATTCTGGCTCACAAAGCACTTCTTGACACGTGCTTCATGCAAAACAGGTAATAGTTGTCGGTGACACTAGCCGGACTAAATAGAATTTTCCCACCAAAATAATTCATAGTTGCGAGACGTGCCTTGCCAGCCTTAATTGGACAGACAATGCTTGTGTATTTTTTTTTATTGGTTCAACACCATCGACACTGAGTGTTACAATTTTGCTCAGTAGTGTTGCTTCTTCTATTACAGGAACAAGCTCTGCTTACCCCATACCTGGTGCAGAAGGACATGTTGGCACCGCACTTCACTATGACAGACATCTTGCTTTTCAAGTGTAGTCAATGTGTTCTGGAATAGCTTACCTTCTTGCGTCTCATTTGGAATACACATGGAAAGCACACGGAGTATTGCTGTTAATAGAGCATGTATTATTCAACTTTCATACACAGCTGTGTTTCGAAGCTCTTGATGTGACTTTTTTTAAAAAGCAATGCAGATTTCTGCACTACCGCACTTTTTTCACAAAATTACTTCTATCCTAGCACTAGTTTCGTAAAAGTTTGTGATTGCTGTTAATGGTAACCTTAGGATTGGCTTTACCTTTGCGTAAGGATGGTAGCGGGGTATTTAAACCACCACATGAGTGCTGTATAGGCGATGCCTGTATATGATTTTATATGGTGCCATGGTTCCTGACTACTCAACTACTCGTTCTGTGACTGGTCACTGATAGGTCATGGACCCATGTATGCATATTTAGTCTATTGTGCCTTGGGATCCAGTGCAAGAAAATGCAGCGTGAAATTTACGTAAATGTAAAAACTCGGTGTAAGTTGCATTCAGTGCAGCAGTGATTTTTCACCTGCTGTGATCTCTTCAATTTACATCATAATTACTACAGTTAAGACACTTATTGTCCCCAGTGCTTTACCTGGCCTAATTGTCAGTTGAATCACTGTTGTGTTCAACAAAGAAACGAGCCCCTCGAAAAAGCTCCCCTTCTTTCATTTATTTGCATTCAGCTGGCATATTATAACTGCAAGTATGCTAGTTAAGGTCAGTTACAATCAATGTGTAGTGTGAGTTTAGGTGTTGTAAAGCTGCATTACGTATTTAATTTGTTGTGTGTGTGCTGGTTTGCCACATTGTCATTTCAAGTGCATTACGCTGGAAGAGTTGAAGCTTAGACTATTTGGAATGGATTCATTAGAAAGCATTAGCAGATCATACAACATCAGGAAATGGACAAAAGAAACAGTGCGCCTTGTATCTGCTTGATAGTGCCTTCAGGTTCTTTATTTTGTTAGTGAAGTATATAGGTGCATCCATGTAATGTATATGAGGATATCCAGGCTACCTGTTTTTCGAAGTGTTATATATGCGTATAATGGGAAAAACGTCTATAAACCCCTAGGGGAACTTCAGTCACTGGTATTGCGTTTGATTAAAACAAGTGTGGTAAGTTTATCTCTTTATGCATTATAGTTAATTTCTACATATTTTTTCTTGTGCATAGTTATCTACAGCACCAAAGCTGCAGAAACACGCATTTTTATTAAATTAGGTGGCTTCAGGGTCGTAACTAGGGGGAGTTGACGGGGTTCAAACACCCCCTGAAATTTATTCATGCTTTAAGATTTCGGGTGATACTAAATTATTTACGTGCCTTCACATCGAGCACCAATTGCCAAAGTTAGCTGTTCTACACATAAACACCCCCCGAAAAAAAAAAATTCCTGGGTACGGCCCTGGGTGGCTTTTCCTTAGTTTTGCTCATTTCTAGTCAGAGGCAATAATTTTATTGGCAAAGTGTGATTGAATTACTGTATTTCAGTTAATTGTAACTTTTCAACTGCGGTACCAATACGTGATAAGTATGTGTACTTTAAGTACTTTATTTGATGGCCTTTGGCTGGCACTGATGCGCCGTGCCTGTGCTGTACAAGTCTTGTTGTCCATAAATACGCTCATTCCTAGAAACTAAACACGAGCAGTACTATGTGCGCATTTTGACGTTCACAATAAATATTCTGTCAGTCTTCAGTCTGTGTGCTCTCGTAGTGCATAAGCGGGAACTTTCAAAAGTTCCTTTTTTCTTGCTTTGGTGTTTCCGCCGTAAATAAGCGCCGCCGTAGCTTTAACTCGCTTCTGAATTTTTAAATTGCAATCTCGCAAGAATGCTTGCTCAGAGGGAATTATTTTGGCTGCAATGGTTACTCCCACACAATACCAGAAGTACTCCCAAGAAAGGTAAGCTAAAACGCCCTAGATTCCACCTATTTACTCCGAAATTAAATTTAAAAAAAAAGACAAAAAAGAATGTGGTCACGTGAAAATACTCCCGTTCTGCCCCCCTTGTAAAGCCCAGAAGGGGGTAAAATAATACCTTAATTACACCGAAAATGCTCCCAAGTAAGAACCATAAAACCCCGTGTGCCTTTCATGACGGGTTACAATGGGAGTAAAGTTTTTGCCCAACCTACGCCCTATATATGCCCCTCCATGGGCGTTTTTATTTACACCCATCTTGTGGGCATAGAAAGATGTACAGATGGGTGTGATCTAGAGGACAAGCCAAAAACTCCCACCTGGGCGTTTTTCTGTTTAGAGTGTAGTTTTAAGAAACAAAAAGAAAGAGAAAAGAAGTGACACTAAAGATAAAACACTGCCATTTAAAGGTACAACTCGAACCCGGGTTTTTTTAAGTGTGAAGCGGGCATTTTACCTGTGCACCATGGGGGGAGTTTTTTGTGTTTCTTTCGTGGTATTTATTAAACATAAACATTGCAGTAATTCAATACACACAGAGAACTAATATGTTCATTCTTCTCCTATCGCGACAGAATGACGAGGAGCCGCGCGCTTTGCTTAAAGGACGACACATTGCAGGCTAATGATCGTAGCGCCACAAGCGGCTTGACCCAGTTTTGTCTTCACTTTTCGAAGCTCGTTCCGAGCACTACCTTGTTCTAGTACACTATAGCAAGAGTCATGGGAAGGCAACGCCACTTGTGACTGCAAGGCTGGCTATCTGCTCTTATAACATTGTAATAAACATTGACTACGCAAGCTATAGTCAAACGTAAACATTCGGCAGAAGTCTGCCTGGTTGGGAAATAGACTATAGAGAAAAGGCAAAAACGCCAACCAAGAGTTTATTTTAAGAACCCGACGTTTCGAAGCCTGACCGGCTTCTTCTTCAGGGGTGAGAAGGCCCGAGACCTACGGCGCTTATATACGCCTTCTTCTTGCCGAAACTTTGCGCAAGCCCTGGCTGTAGAGAGAGGGCAGTCTTCGACCCATTGTCGATTTCACCCGCTCCCCTCTACGGGCCCCTGTCTACTTACCTCCACAAGATAATTTTGCCTTTGACCGGGAAGACGGAGACATACGTCCGCCACTCAGGGCATTTTGTGGAACTAGCATCCAGGGTGAATCTTGAGGAGACCGACCGCATGGTGTCTTTTGATGTGGTTGCGCTTTTCACCAGCGTGCCCATTCCCCTTGCTCCGTCTGTGGCACGCCGGGCGCTCGAGGGCGACTCCACCTTGAACGACAGAACACCACTTTCGGTAGACCAAATATGTCAACTCTTGGAATTCTGCCTCTCAAGCACTTACTTCTCATTCAACAACGAGTTCTACAGGCAGACCAGTGGGACAGCCATGGGGGCCTCGATTTCGGCGACAGTAGCGGCACTCGTGATGGAAGATGTCGAAGAGCGAGCGCTTGCCTCGTGTGACCCGAAACCCAAGTTGTTTGTGCGCTACGTAGATGATTGTTTCTGTGTGGTGAAGTCCGGCGAGGTCAACAACCTGCTCACCAGCCTAAACTCCGTGGACCCCCACATACAATTCACAGCGGAAATGGAGAATCAATCAACCGCCCCGTTCTTGGATGTGTTGGTGAGAAGGCAACGACAGAGCCTTTCATTCTCCGTCTTCCGGAAACCGACGCACACAGGACGCTATCTCCACTTCAATTCAGCCCACCCCGCCTGTCACAAGTTCTCCGTCGTGCGTAGCCTGGTCAACAGGGCCGAACGAGTCTGCTCGTCCCCACGACGGCAGAAGGAAGAAAGGGCAAAAATCATCCGTGACCTCGGCACCAACGGTTACACAGAGGCTTTTATCCGTAAGGCCCTACGCAGGAGGAAGGACCGGGAAACAAGGTCTCCAACGGCGCCGCCGCAACGTCGCCGAGTGTCAATTCCCTACATCGCGGGCGCAAGCGAAACAATAGCCCGTATACTTGGAAAGGCAGGGGTCGACGTAGCTTACAGGCCAGCCACCACCATCGGCCGCTTCATTCCTCGTCCCAAAGACCGCGCACCGGCTGAGAAAGCGCAGGGCGTTGTTTACAAGATCGCGTGCTCCGACTGCCCCGCCGCGTACATTGGGGAAACAAAGAACTTCCGAGAGAGAATGCGGCAACACAAGAACGACCTCCGTCAACTAAACAGCGAACGGAGTGCGTTAGCGGAACACTGCGAGAGGTTCGAT
This sequence comes from Rhipicephalus appendiculatus, assembly GCA_030522465.1. NCBI lineage: Eukaryota > Metazoa > Arthropoda > Arachnida > Ixodida > Ixodidae > Rhipicephalus > Rhipicephalus appendiculatus. Next base: position 14,245 of record JALIZH010001709.1, on the reverse strand, counting down.
CACCGGATTAGTCCAGACGACGCAGTCATCCTCGAAGAAGAAAGAAACCTTCGCCGGCGGCTCCTCCTCGAGTCGTGGCATATACAGCAAACAGCCGAAAACATCAATCGCACCACGGGAACACTGCCCTCTCTCTACAGCCAGGGCTTGCGCAAAGTTTCGGCAAGAAGAAGGCGTATATAAGCGCCGTAGGTCTCGGGCCTTCTCACCCCTCCCTGAAGAAGAAGCCGGTCAGGCTTCGAAACGTCGGGTTCTTAAAATAAACTCTTGGTTGGCGTTTTTGCCTTTTTCTCTATAAGCTATAGTCAAGCGTTGCTGGAATACGCCGAGGAATGCTGCTTGTCATATGAACGTCAGCAGACTGAGTGCTCACTTGGTTGTGGTTAAACATCTCCGCTCTAAAGTGAGTTAAACATCTCTGCTCTAAACATCTCCGCACGAGTTCCCCTTTGCACGCCAGTGTAGTCAACGTGCCTGGGAATACCACGGTATGCGCGCAACTACTGTATATACACAGAAATGTCAATTCACCTTGTAGTGAACTGTAGGTACATGGCTAGCATTAGCATATCGGCGATGGTCTTATTTGGCAATCGGTGGGGCAATTGCTCTCTTGGGGGCAGGTGGGGGCCCGACGATGAGTTGCATGGTTGTGTCTCACAGTAAAGGTCATACCTCTGCCGGTGAAGCTTCCAGAACCCCTGGAGGTAATACAAATGGTACTGCGAGGGGATAGTTCGCTAGGAGTAACGATAAGTTTTTTATTAGGAGGAGACGGCTTCGCAAGCAAAACGACCCCAGTCCTCGCTTGAATGCCTTCGAAACAATGTCGCTTTTGCTCTCGAGGTATTCCACAAAGCCCCTAGGTTCCTGGTCGGCTCTCTGTCATTCAGCGAAGTGATCGGAACTTATGGTTTTCAAGAAACAGTCTTCGTCGTGGTCATCTGGCGTAGGCGCGTCGACGGAGGCGTGAAACCGGCAGTCGGCATCAGAGTGCTTTCGTTCGAACTTGTAAACAACGGTAACGTTGAATTCTTGAAGCATCAGGCTCCATCAGCTGAGACGACCTGAATGGCTTTTCAAGTTAGCTAGCCAGCACAGGGCGTGGTTGTCGCTGGCAACCTTCAAGGGCCTGCCGTAACCCTTTCCAGTCCGTCAGTAGCTTTCACGAACTGTTGTGTAGCTCTCACAACATGTAATATTGTTAATCTTTATTCAAAGCAACTTTACGATTGGTAACGAAGAGTCAAGCACTAGGTTGTGGTGTCCGAAGTGCATGAAAAATGTGGAGGCCCACAATAAAAGAATGTTTGCTTCTTCTTAAACTCGTAAACATTTTTTGTCGTTTTGAATACAGGAGTAAATTCGATTCCGAGTTGCCAGTCCTTGGTAGCTGGTTCTTTTTTTTTTTTGCGTGGATGCATTAAAATAAATTATTCACCGTTACTAAGTGCATTATAGCTCATGTTAAGCATTCTGAAACGTTGAACAACCCAATCGCAACAAAATCTTTGAAATTTTGGCGCAGGTGTGACGGTGAACTGTCTTCATCCAGGAATTGTCAAATCAGAATTGACCCACCGAGCCTCGGATTTCTACTCAAGAGCATCAAGCCTCCTCGTATATTGCTACGGGAAGGTGAGATATTAAACAAAAAGAACTACCAATACAACTTATTTCGCGGTTTCAAGACTTGTGAGTAATGGCATGCTTTTTTTATGTCTGTATGAAAATGACAAATTGGTTCATAATTACTTTTAAGGTGTCATTATGGAGTTAATAGGAGAGTCGAAGAGTGCTTCTTGGTTGCGATGCGAATGATTCAGATTATTTACCACTTTCCATGATATTACTGTAACAAAGTAGAGGTATTTGACAAAGTTGGCGACTCAATTTAACAGCGAAAGTGTTATGGTTTTCGCTATGCTGTTACTCGTTTACATAAACATTAAGCACATGAATGGCCTCTACCTTTCTATAGTCGGATACAACTTAAAAAAATTGGCCGCGTATCTGCGTGCTTCGCTGCAAATGTCGTCGAAAGACGATATTCTTGTGCCGACTGCACTGCATGAGCGGCATGAGTACCACAATTTAATAGCTGGGCTAGCCGCTGGGCTCGTTTTTCGGACGTTTTCCGGGCACGCTTAGACGGACGCCGGCGTTTCTCCGCTGAAATTTGGTCGTCGGTCTTTTCTCTGCGTTCTCTGATCATGTCTTGTAGAGTGGGTCGTATTTCATCAAGCGGCCACATATGTTTTGCCTTGCCTGAGACAGCGCTCTTCTACGATGAATCAGCCGCATCTGGCTTGCATTGATAAAACAGAAGAGGACGCCATCTACAGCGCTACCGAGGAACATCGGCTTGTGTTGAACTATGCTGCTGCCAGGTGGCAGCACCACAGCGTCGTTAAATCACTGGGCGGAGACTTGTTTTGTACACAGCGGCGCATTCTCAGCGCCGCGTAATAAACACTAGGATCTTTATAATTACGTATCTATAGATTTTGTTTTAAAGGAACACTGTGAATAGTACTAAGGTATTGATGTTGTGCCTCAGGTATGCGTAATATTTGATTTTTAATTGCCCACGCTCACCCGTATGAACACATGCTTCTCGGTCAAGATTGGAGGTCGTAAGGCAGGGGGTTAAACTTTGGCCAGCTAGCTGAATCGTGCGACGTGCCGACAAACAGAGAAACAGACAGACAGACCAAAATTTCTCCGTTTGGGTATCCCAAGAAAGACTATCGTCTTTAAAAGTCCAGAGAGGCCCCGTCCAGACGGCCGGAGCGCTGTAGCTGATTGCCTGCGCGACTAAAAAAAAAAAGTAGCCTGCTGATGCACTTGGCAATGTTCTCCAAAGGCGGGACCACAGGCCACCGGGCTCATGAAGTCACTCTGGGTTGCGTGCCCATTTGGTGCCGACTTAGGTGCATCGGCCTTTGAGGAGGAAATTCCGCAGACTTCTATCTGACTTTAGCACGCGCAACGCAATAACTCGGCTGGCGCGCTTACTTCGTCCTCTTTTTCATCTTCTGCATCGCCCCATGAACATGTTTTAGTGTAGTAGCGTGCCAGCGCTGTATAGAAGACGCCGGCAAAAAATCTCTGCTTTAAATGCGAAGCATTTCTTTGCTTACTGTAAGCACTTTTGCGTTTCTATCTATCTATCTATCTATCTATCTATCTAGCCGCCTACGTCTGGGTGCTCTCGTGACCGCCTCCTTAACTTGGGGTTGACCAAAATTAGCATGTGGGGTGTAAGAGGGTTTCACGATTATGTCTGGCTGGTCATTACATGAATAACGCGAAAATCCAGACTCGTATATCGTGAAATTATTTCCTCCAAACACGTGTGCCACACACCCGTATACGACAGGCCGGGGTATGCGGGTATGCGCCACAGATGATTAACATCTTATATTCTCTGAGGAATATGGTAGCAATTCGCTCTTTTCAATACAGTATACGAGCAAGATTTTTTTCGAATACAACTGAGATCGTCACCAAAATTGCAGGGACCTCTGGTATCGAATGCGCCGTGTATAATATGAGCGCAGCATTGGATATTCAATGAAGTAATTTCGACGCACGAGTAATGATAAGAGCACTCCAGGGAAAAAGATGTCCCGGGACTTCATATAAAGTCCAAAAATGACACTAGCTTTTGTGTCTCTGACAAACCGACAAAGACAATGTCATTATGTTCGCTTATTTCCTGGACACCTTTGTCCTTTGGTAAATGGAGGATGCAGACATGTACTCCATCTACTCCGGTTTTTATAGCTTAAGCATGTTCTCTCCTTCTCATGGCGCTGACAATTAAGAACTGCGAAAAATAGAGCCACTGTCTTCTTTTGTGAATGTAATGACAGTTAACTCGCTTGTTGGAAAAGAGAATGTGGCAGGGCAGGCGTCTGTTCACTTTTAGTCAGTATAGCATGGGCTCCGTGTTTTCGGAGTTTATTTTTTTCGTCGAGAAATTCGGTGTTTATCGCAGTTTATTTTTTCTTAAATCTGGCTCAATACTCCAAAATCTTAGTTTAAACGATACCTGAACACGCAAGCATCAAAACACACGAAACCTATTTTGCTTGTCTCGAAGGCTTCAACGCACGAACACATATACACACAAGTACAAATACATGAATACAAAACACTTACGTTTGTGTACATCACAACCGTAAAGCTTGCTTTAGTAAACGCAAGCATAATTCATGAGATTCGTATATTTTATGTCGTGTGGCGCTTCCCAGTTGCCACCAGGGAACCCTATGTCAAAGCACCGCACTTCCGGGGACCCTACATAACTTGACGTCTCGCTCTCCGGGCACGACAAGCTGTTTGTTAAATGAGTGATGGGTGCGGTATACGAGATACTGTTGGCCTGAAGTGAAGTTTAATAGGCCAAACCGGCCGATGTATCAACGACGGCCTAGAACATGCTATTTCGATAAAGAACGAAACATGCTCATACTGGCCGTTAATATCCTACTTTATTTGGTAAATTCGAAATTGTAAAAATTTTGCCAGCGAGTGTTTATCAGATTTTTCTGCGTTAACAGATTTCTTCAGAACCCCAGTTTTCACCTAAGGATACGGATACGCTCCATCCGGAGAACTGTGTTGCTCCGGCCCCGTATCTCTGTGAAAGAGCCACACATACGCTGGTTTCGTCGAAGCCTAAGTAGTTGTTATTTGCTAACGTGAAGAGTGGGGTTACAAGAAAATAAATCTTCGGTGTGTCTCACTAAGGTCCCCCGTCTGGAGGAGAAATCACTTCCTAGTCTGTGATAAGAATTCCTGGAAGGAGGAGGAGGAAGAACAGTGTTTGAAAAACGGTAGGAAATACTGCAGGAGGGGGGAAAATAGTTTCGCCAGATTCGTAAGAGCTCAGACTTCTCGGTTACGCAGGCTTGGTCACGTGCCTGTATGCATTGCTCGACGCAGATGGGTGCCTGCTGTAGGTTATTTCCTTTTTCTTTAAGGCCCATATGAAGGCCCAAACCACGATATGAGGCGTTTCGTAGTGGGACACATCCATAGGCGTGCGCACGAGGGGGGCAGGGGGGGCGGCCGCCCCCCTGATCACCTAAGAAGGGGGGGGCGCAAAGTCTGCCCCATACATTGACTTAATAGGGAAGGGGGGGCGCTGCGACGAGCCGTCGCCCCCCCTGAAGGGGAACCCTGCGCACGCTTATGGACACATCGGATCAAGTTTCGTCACCTCGGGTTGCTTAGCGTTTGCATTAGTGTAAGCAAGCATCCGTAACATGCCCTGCTGATTTACAATTGTTTGTTGTTCTTGTTATTGTCGTATACGATGACATATATAGATTTAGCAGAGGCTCTTTTAGCCATAGTGCTGCCGATCGTTGTTATTAGAAAGAGCCGAATTTAACCAGACTCATGCACTTCCTCATGACAGAGTGCCAAGGATGGTGCGCAGACGTCAATACACTTGGCGGTCTCGGAGGAAGTGGAAGGTATCAGCGGGAAGATGTTCGCAGACTGCAAGCCGATGTTTGGTCTTGGAAATGAACACGACGCCCAGACCCTATGGGACGTGTCACAGAAAATGGCGGGACTATGACGAAAGACAATCACATCTGCTGTGAAGCGCTTGTGCAACCATACAATATGCGGCATCCCCATACACAAGCAGTGAAATCCTCTAAACCACTGAGCCTCTTCCAACATTACCGTGAGTGAGATGTAGAGTCATTTATGTGAGAGTGCCCTAACTGTCCAGGACGTATCATTACAATCAACGCGTACGTGCTTTCATTATTACGCCACATAGCAAGGTTTCGCATTGAGGTTAATATAATAATCATTTTCACCTCTTTTTTATGTCCACTTCCGGCCGAAGTCATATAACAGGGGTCTCCGGTTTACCATACTTTCTGCGAGCTAATCCCGTTACGTGCCTGCGAAATTGTAAATTTCGGCACTCCATCTAAGTCTCTTCTATCCTAAGCTACGTCTTTCAATTCTTGGTTCATTCGCTCGCTGTTAATGAGCACAATTTACCTGTCCTCCATGATATGTGAGTTGCCTAGGCCCACAGTATTTCCTTATTGTCAGTCCGAATGCCGACTGTCCGTGTTTGTTCTCTAATCCACTTAATTGCATTCCTGTCTTTTAATTTTTCATCTATCATTTTTAATTTTATCGCGTGTCTTGCCACTTTTAGTTTCTTCTTCTTGAGTTTCACTGCTATGTTACAAGTTTCATCCGGATGTTTTAGTACCGGCAGTTTGCGATTGTTCAATATTTTTCGTGATAGTGCCAGCGGTAAATTGTAAGTCATGATTTGGGAATGTTTTCGGAATGTCTGCCCTGCTTTTTCAAGACCATTCATATCTTTTCTGAGAATTTTATTTCGTGAGTAAGCGCTCATGCGGACAATTAACCTATATATACTTACTCTTATATGAACTTCACAGGTTGGTTGAAAATCCTTTATCTTAGCCAGGCTCTTGAGCGTTATCGTAGTCTTTCCCGTATTCATATGAGTCCCTATTTTAACACTTTCGCGGTTTAAGGCTCCAGCCACTTCCCTTTAACTCGTCGCCATCATTATTCAAACAGGCAATGTCATCCTCAAATCCTAGGTTGCATATTATACGTTAATTTTTGTTCCAAGTTCTTCTCAGTCTAGTCGTTTGAACATCATTCTTTGAATGCAGCGAACAGTGCACTTACAGTTATCCTTCTCTGACCCCTTTCCAATTCGAAATTCTATTGCTTTTCCTGTGGAGAAGCAAAACAGCTGCGGGGTCTTTGCTGAATTGACTGAGGCATTTCCACGTGATCAACTACTCCTTTGTGATTCTATGTTTCTAACACTAATGGTATCTGTAGTCAGTCAAAAGCGTTTTTGTGGGCCGTAAAATCTTTATAAAGAGGTTTGTTGCGCTCGTCAAGTTTATCAAATGTCTTATCTGCCTGGTCGGTGCCATGGTTGTCATTTATTGTGCCCTCTAAAAAAAAATAGAGTGAAAATGGAGCAACGGGCTGCGTTCCTCCTTAAGAGCAGCCACTCTCTCCTTTGCAGACACGTCGCACCCTCTTGAGGCAAGCACCAGGGGAGAAACGTTTCTCCCCAATCCATGTGGCCTTTCACGCGTGCGCACGCCGAGTTACGTCGTGATTCCGTGCGGCGGAGGCGGCGTATATTAGCCACCCTCTCCGCTAATGGCGCATTCACACTTGAGAAGCGAAGTGAAAACGAAAACGACGCCAGAGCGGAAGGAAAACCACGTCCGCACGCGTCGAAAAGGTTCACATTCGTTCTGCCTCGCGTACATGCCACCGCCGCCGCGCCTTCGCCACTTTGAGAATTCATTCCATTTTGCCCGTTTCCTGAGCATTAAATTTCGTACCGAATTCTAGTTATGCATCCAAAGTACTGAAAAGAAACAGTTTGCACCTTTTCAAACGTTGTTTCGGGAGATACGCCAGCAGAAACGACACGGGCGGACACACCGGCAGCGGCGGCGGCGGCGGATTCAGCCGGCTGCGCAAAAGCAAGACACGTTGGGGCATGCCGACTCGCTCCTGCTGCACCGTCTTCTGCTTCCAGTGTTCTCGGCGATCGTAATCCAAAACCAGGCTCTCGATGAACGCGTTCTTGTCGAGGCCGTGGGCTTTGTCGTGCTGCACGGGTAGCTTGCAATTGCACCGATGCGAGCCCCCGCCGACTCCTTTGCCGTCATGTAGAATTTGCGGCTGGCTGTTTACATCACGTGGTTTGGTTTCCGCTAGTGCAGCCAAAGCCGTAAAGCGGAAAAGCGATCCGCTATCGCGTGGCGGAAAAGTCGGTCTCGGACCGATATCTCCGCCACGCGATAGCAGAACGCCAAGCCACGCCGTGAGGCCGACGCGACAAAATCGGTCTCGGACCGATTTTTTGCGTCGGCCTCCCGGCGTGGTTTTCAGGCCGCTTAGGCGGCGAAGCAAGTGGATTTCCGGTGAGTTTTGCCGCTTTGTGTGACATTTCGCATCCTTTCGTGCTCAGTCGGCATTATTTCGTGCTCAGTCGGCAGCACCAGGGTCGGTCGTAATTCAGTGACTATATGAGCTCCGGAACTTCGTCTTAGGGCATGAGAAAACACGTCTGTACAAACACGGTTGTAGTGATTTGTTCCTGGTATGACTTGCATACAAATGAATGCAGTGTGTATTGAATTCCGTGAGTGTGTGTACTTGTGTGTCTGGCATACCAAATAAACGTGTGAGTACCAGTAAAATATCTAGGCAAATATTCGGCGTCAGTCTCCCGGTGTCCTTGACTAAATCCATCAATGGGCCCACCTCGTCAACGGTCCGTTAAAAGGCCATTCTGAAGTATCGACGTAAGTATAGAGCTTTTTTTTCTTTAGTATCTTTGGATGTCTCTAGATGGCGCCAGCTACCACCTACTTCACGGTTGTGGCGCTTTCACAACTCCACCCAGTTACATTCAACATCTATCTATCGAAACTAAGCTCTGTTGCGCTGGTATTGTTTTGCTCCGATCGAGTGTACGTTTTGGACGCACATCCCGAGCCCATTGGTCCGTAAATGCGTGGATAACGTCGCTACACCGCGTTGCTCCGTGAAATTGACAGCAAGCCTAGCATGCAGTCTCCGGGTAAGAACTCCTTTGCAGTATTCGTCTCTTCCAAGATGAACATCGTCTCGCTGGCCGAGCGAAACGTACAAGTTTCGCTGGCCAGCGAGAACTTCTGCGTATTAACGCAGACGTTCTCGCTTCGTAACTTAATGTCTGCGTATTAAATCAGAGCAGAAAGCCGACGCTACAATTTTCGCCGACGCGACCAGCAATATCAACCTGGTGACCGCGTATGGGTGTTGACGCCTATTCGAAAGCGCGGACTCAGTGAAAAACTTCTGCGCCGCTACTTCGAACCATACAAGGTTGTGCAACGTTTAGGACCTCTGGATTACAAAGTTGTGCCCGATAACCTTAGCTCATCCCAACGACGTCGGCGAAGCCCCTGAAGTGGTCCACGTCGTCCGTTTGAAACCTTATCACGCACGCTAGTACTAACACACTAATTCACAACTTTTTGTATTTATCATTGCTTGTGTTACTCTTAAGGTCATTTTTCTTGCAGTTATGTGTTAGTTTGGTTTATCATCGGGACGATGTCTGTTGAAAGGGGGGCAATGTCACGTGATGTCTTTTGGTTTGACGCGACGGACGTGCGCGGTTATCTTTTGGGCCTTTCGTCTTTGCCTGCGTAAAAGTAGGCGCCTAGTCTGATCATGCCTGAATGATGGTATCGCGTTCCATGCCGTTGACTTGTGTTGATAAGGGGTGCCAGCCTGAACACTGTCAGGTATAAACAGCGCGCAGCGCCGAGCCGCGAGCGTTCTTTTCTTGTGATACACGCTGAAGCGGCAGCTGCGCCTGTCGAATTTTACCGCCGCCGAATTAGGGCCCCAGTTCTGCCCAAATAAAGTCGTTGCCCCAAGACCGCCTTCGAGTTCCTGCTCTACAGGTCACAACACTACATGACAATATACAGAAGGAGCTTCCGTTGTGTATACTAAATTGGGACCTCCCAGTCTCGCCAAGCGCCATTTCTGTAACGTTAGCGTCGGATCTGGGGCGCGATTCTCGCGGTGTCCACTTAGTGGACATGTCCACTTCGGCGGAGCGCGTTCAGTTACGCAAAAAAACGGCGAGTCATGACGTCATTGCGCTCTTGAACACGTCGACGCACCGAACCCGCCAACTCATTCCCAGCGTAAAGAGAAAGAAAGTGGACGAAATGTACCGTAACAGGACTCTTAAACCAACTTGTCAAGTCTGAACTTCCGTATGAACGTGTTGAGATGTTTGAAGAATGATGCAGGGAATGCGTATCGACCTTTCAGGTGCGTCAGGCGGGCGGCCGCGTTAAACCTAATACAAGGGCAACGTGATTAAAGTTCATGCACGGCCTCCGAGATGTGCGTCCAAATGCGGATCTCTGGGGGCAGCATTCGTTGCGGCGAAACGCATTCAGTCTTTCTCATTTGTGTCGAGAGTAGCGAAAGCTGCGTGGCGTCAAAATGACGTTGCGGAAGAAAGACCGGAAACAGGCGGCGCGCTCCAGCCAATCAGTGGAGGCCGAAGTGGACATGTCCACTAAGTGGACACCGCGAGAATAGCTCCCCAGCACATTGATCGGCCATGTATTCCGTATTCGAAATTCGTTCTCACTACCGTGTACAAGTGTTCTCATCATTGCCCCCCCCCCCCCCCAGCCCCCGCAAAAATAAAATAAAACAAAAGAAGAACGACAGAATAGAGAAACTAGTGAAAAAATGCCCCCTATTCAGGAGAGGGCCTAGGGTTCGGAATGACGTTGATTTTGGTTGTCATGCCATGTGCGGTTGATGTACTTACGTGTATTTTTTTTTAATTTGTCATATTTTATTTATTCTTTCCATCTTGAACTTGTATTACCACTGTTTGCTGCGCTTTCAGTTCTCAATACGTGCTAGGTAGTCCATATCAGCACATTGTGAGTCTGAATTAACACTCATTCTTCTTCTCCTTATCTATTTGCAAATAGAGGATTGTAACCTCGCTATTAGAAGACTGAGAGACTATTATTGCCAAAAGATCTCTCGTGGTTGACGAGTGTGCGTCCTTGGATGATTAATCAATAGCCGAGGGCAACGCCACTTGATCGAGTCTCTACTCCACACCAGACGGGACCATTGGCAGATGGAATCTTGCGATCCTCCGAACTCGCCCCCACCCTTCGTCCACCACTGCGACGCACGGCACAGGACGTTGACGTGGCCCGCACTGTACTGGCGTAGCTTCGAGTTGTCGACGTTCACAGTGTGGTCTCGTTTCTCCAGCTCCCGCCGCACCTCCTGATCGAAGCCAACCTCCACTGCCAGGGGCAAGCTGCGGTTGATAAATCGAGTAAACTCATCGAATGAAAGCGCACGAGCACTAAATGTTGGCCCGTTCGTTTATAAACTCGGGCCGTGTGCAGTAAATCGTAACACGGCGAAATCAACGAGTGGCGTGATCATGCACTCCCTGTATCATGAGAAGAAGGCGTGCAGCACCCGCTAATAATAATAATAATAATAATAATAATAATAATAATAATAATAATAATAATAATAATAATAATAATACCTCTATTATCAAAACTAAGAACGCTTTACGGTGTGACGATGTGGATACCACGCGTAAATTTTGCTGGCGTTTTCCTCCGGGGTCGAGCTGTTTTTAAATATAGCTTGCTGAATCAGAGGAATACAAATGTAATGTTTATTAGACCGCTATAAAACTGCAGCCAACATTGGAACCACAACTGACGTTAACCAGGCATGACGTCTGTCCCATAGGTTTACATATGTAATCTTCATTGCTTTGTTATAAAATTAGATACCCAGCACTGCAACGACAACTGAAGTTGCACCGGCCGCCTGCATACTGCCTTTTTTTTTCAAAGCAGGTTGGCGTGGCTATGTAGTAACATACCTGATTGCCACGCAGAATGCTTCGGTTCAGTTCCTGCTGAGATCCAGATTTTTTAAAATTTTTGCATTGGTCGGGTCAATGCTGCCGATTTCAGTTTCTCTTGAGGCTCTGATAGTTAAGTTACTAATATCCGTTCTCGCCGTTCCGGGGTAGATATAAACTGTCACCTGTAACACGTACCCGCGTACCACGGCCGGTGGTATATGTTTATGTGCCACACGTGTCTAGAGGAAAGGGTTTGATGACGTACGCGACAGCATTTTCACATGCTGCAACCAGACAGCCATATTGCCCATACTCTCTTACCCTCCCATACCAATTTTGGTGGGATAGATAGATAGATAGATAGATAGATAGATAGATAGATAGATAGATAGATAGATAGATAGATAGATAGATAGATAGATAGATAGATAGATAGATAGATAGATAGATAGATAGATAGATAGATAGATAGATAGATAGATAGACAGATAGATAGATAGATAGATAGATAGATAGATAGATACAGATAGATAGATAGATAGATAGATAGATAGATAGATAGATAGATAGATAGATAGATAGATAGATAGATAGATAGATAGATAGATAGATAGATAGATAGATAGATAGATAGATAGATAGATAGATAGATAGATAGATAGAAATGATCAAAGCGCCTGCAGTTGGCTAGAAAATGCCCCCAGCACATGGGATGTACAGATGGCAATGATTTGTGGTGCATCCGACAGTAGTAATGCCCACCTGATTTGGCAGTTTCAAGGCTTGACAAGCCTTTGCACAAACCAAAGGATTCACAAACCTGCGACTTGGCTTTTTTAGGCCATAAGTGACACCTTTATCCACACTCCAGGAGTGACTCTCAGTGTCATCGAAAAGAAGTAAATGTCTGAAAGCCCATTCACACTTGGCCACGTAGGGCGCGAAAGCAATAAAGCCTATTGGAAATCCACCATCCTCTGCGCATGCGGCCATCAAATTGGTCTCGAAATGATGTTCTCGACAGCGGAACGCATTTCCCCTTTACTAGAAACCGTGCTTTGGCTAACCTAGCATATAAATACCAGAATGTGGACACCGCTATTTCAACACGCACAACGTCTGCAAAGGCGTATTGCTCGAGAGCGCGACTTGGATGAATACTTTCGAGGAGACGGGAATTAGTGAAAATGTAATGACATTTCTTTAGCAATATGTCGCGCAATTACACAGATGTGCGAATACACCGCCAGCACTACCGGTGTGTCTGGTTATCTGTTGTCAGCTGCCCCTTCTACTGAAAAGAACAGCTTGAAAAGTTCAAGAGTATTTTTTTCTGTATGTGTTGCATGCATAAATAAAATTCTGCATAGAAGAAAAAAGCTCACAGGCTCATTCACTTCATTTGATAAGGAAGGTTCTGCCCCGTTCACACTAGAGCTCGAAGCAGCGAAAACACTGAAACGGGCCAGATTCCGCTTGCTTCGCCGCCAAGGTGGCCCGGAAAACAGACAGTGAGTGTGATTGCCTCGGACGGAATTTTTCGCCACGTTGATAGCGAAACGTAAGCATTTCCGTAGCCTTTCCACTTCACAGGAAGCCGTTCTTTGGCTGCGCTAGTATATAAACCACTTGATGTAAATACACGGCCTCAAATTCAATATGGCCACCGAGGAGTCAACGGTGTATCCATATAGGTGCAAGAGTCATTCATGATCCGCTTACATGTACCGAAACTTTCTGGCGTGTTGTCGCTGATTCCCCAGCGAAATAATAAAATTCTCAATCTGAGCTTAGGCGTGATGAGAGAAGTGTATGCTGGAGAACCTAAGCTATCCAAAGCGGTTGCGCTTCAAAGGACGATGAATCATGCACACGATCGTGGTCAAGCATAAAGAGATTACGCGTTTCACCCAATATAGATCATGATAGGCGTGCTCGCCGCTCGCGCTTTGATTGTCATCGATTTTGCCTGCGGGCAACTTGTCCAATGTATTTTAATTGTTTAAGTAACGCTACCGCGGTTTTACCCTTTCACTTTCGCAACAATATCAAAGTATATTGTTCAGCATCAACGTCGGCTTTTTTTGCGTATTACAGTGAATTCGACATTCAGTCAGTTCATGGGGCTGGAATGAGAGACACGCGGCTTAATTCACAAGATGTTTTCTAGAAAAGCACGAGAAATACATTTTGGTCGAGTTTTAGCTCATGCTTTAGCTACTGCATAGTTCCTGATAACTGGTCCAGGGGACGACTTTGCATTAGAAGGTGACTTTCCAAAAGCAACCGGATGAACCCACAAAAGGCCGCAGTTGATGAGAAGCAGCTTGTATTTATTCATTTTTTATTTCCTTTGCAAATTACTGTTTGGCGATTCCATAAGGAGGCACCTGCCGGGTTGTGCAAAAAAAAAGAATGACGTGGCCTAATAGAAAAAAAATATATTCAAATAAAATTACAAATATAAAGAACAGTGCAAAGTTTTTGTTCCTTTTTGTCTTTGGTTGCATTTGGGCTACTATTTTTCTCCCGTTGGCTACGCCGCTTCATCCCACCCTGACAACACTGCCTTCCGAAGAACTTACATTTATATACAGCGTGTTTATTCACCATGCCGCACATTTGATACTGGCTTTTCTCGGTGGCGTAGGCTGTTTCCATTTGATTGAATGACCTTATAGTTTTCTTTTTTATTTGTCACTCCCTGTGTGTGTATGTTGTAGACAAGGTGTAATTAAATCGAATTTGTTG